>CAUYON010135211.1:0-17124 GCA_963573935.1 Arctocebus calabarensis | reverse complement strand
CCCAGGAATTGGAGGTTGCTGTTAGCTGTGATGCCATAGCACTCTATCCAGGGTGACAGCTTGAGGCTCTGTCTCAAAAAAATAAAATAAAATAAAATAACAATTCCTCCAATGTGATTAGAAGCGGGGAGCTAGCTCTGCTGTCAGGCACCCCTGTGAGGTCATTCATGGCCCTTCTTCCACTGATGAGGAAACTGAGACTCAGGGAAGGGAAGTGGCTCCCCTGAGGCTGTGCAGCACATTGGAACAGGCCAGGCCTGAGGCCTGCATCTTCAGCTGGGGGACTTTGGGGTGTGTGAGAGAGAGAGAGAGTGTGTATGAGTGTGTCTGTGTGAGAGTGTGTGTATATGTGTGAGAGAGAGTGACAATGAGATGTGCGTGAGAGTGTGTGTATGTGTGTGAGAGTGTGTATGAGTGTGTATATGTGTATGAGAGAGTGTGTGTGAGAGTGTGTATTAGTGTGTGTATGTGTGTATGTATGTGTGTGTGAGAGAGAGTGTGTGTGTGAAAGAGTGTGTGTGTGTGAGAGTGTGTGTGTATGTGTGTGAGAGAGATTGTGTATGTGTATGTGAGGGTGTGTGTATGTATGTGTGTGTGTGTGTGAGAGAGAGAGAGTGTGTGTGAGAGAGAGTGTGTGTATGTGTGTGAGAGAGTGTGTGTGTGAGAGAGAGAGAGAGTGTGTGTGAGAGAAAGAGAGAGTGTGTGTGAGAGAGGGAGAGTGTGTGTGTGTGAGAGAGAGTGTGTGTATGTGTGTGAGAGAGAGAGTGTGTGTGTGTGCATGTGCTTATGCAGTAGGGCAGGGACCCCTGCCTGGAAACATTAGGACCCTAGTGAGTTCTCCCAGTCTTAGGGAAGGAGGGGTTCATGGAAGAGTGAACAGGTCCTTAGTCACAGGTCCTGCACAGAAGGAGTGAACTTGTCAGCCTGGAGGTAACACTTGAGCAATGCCATGGGAAGAATGAGCAGGATGAGACAGGCAATCCCCAGGGAGAGGGCGTTCATGGCGGTGAGACCGGGTGGCCCAGCCTGAGCTAGGTGTGGAGGAAGTAGGGGCTTACAAGGGCAGGGTGAGGGAGGAAGGCTCTGAGGAGGGAATAGAGGCAGGTCTCCTGAGCAATAGGGAGACTGAGGCCTTGGAAAGGGAGAAGCTGTCTATCCCAGGGTGTTCTAGAATATTCCAACCAGGTCTGAAGGGACTGGCTTTGCCCTATGGTTCTGAAGCCGTCACTGGTATAAGTGCCTTCTCCTCCACTGAGGGAAGCATCTAATTTGCCTGTCGTCCCCATCACAGTTTGTTAATGAGGAGTAGACTGATTTTTACACCCAAATCCCTGCTGCTGGACTGAGCTGTCCCCTTTGAGTGGCTACTATTCCCTGGCCAGCCCTGGCCAGGCCAGACAATGATCAGTCCTTGGACTACTCCCAAGTGAATCCAGATTTGGCCTGCTAGGCCTTCGGCGCAGAGGGGACATGATGACCCTTCTTGCACAGCTCTGACTAACAGTCCCCTAGCTCCCTGAAGCATCACAGAGCCTGTTACCAGGGCGTGGCCTGGCACCTGGGGCCTCAGTGGCCCTGTGATAGCTGCTGGCACCAAGCACTTACGGTGCAGCCCTCCCTGGCTCCACAGAGCTGTGAGAGGCACCTCTGCCTGTGCCTTTGGGGACAGGCATGTGAATGGAGGGTGCCTGTAAGCTGGCGAAGGGAGTAAGGAGAAGCTGAGTCCTTTGCCCCTCTCCCTCCCAAGGTCCTGGTCCCCTGATTTCTCCAACAGAGTCCCCTTGTATACCAGGGACCCTGCATGTACGGGACCACATCTAAAACTAAATTGCCCCCCAAACTTGCTCCTTTCCCTCCACAGCATGCCCCATCTCCGTGAGGACGTGACCACCACCCTGGCACACAGACAGTCGCAGGCAGCAGCATGGGAGCCTCCCAAGCTCTCCCCTACCTCGTCCCAGCCATTGACACAGCCCATACTTCTGACTTCTCCACAAAGCCTCTAGAGTACGCTACACACACTCCTCCTTTCCCCCAGACCTGGCCCCAGCGCAGGCTCCTTCCTGAAGCAGGTCTGGATCAATCTCCAGCCTCCCCTCCAGACTCCTGGCCTCCCATTTCCAAACGTGGCCTCAAATAGATCCTGTCCCTCATTTCCTGGACATGAGGAAATGTCCCCCCTAGCTTCCTAGCTTCTGCCCACTGAGTCATGGCTGACTCCCAGCCTCCTGTTGGAAGAAAAAAAAAGCTCATGCAATCCAGCTGATATATGCATTTATTTATTTATAAATTAGATACATATGCCACCATACAAATAATTGGATAAATTATAAAATATATGCCCATAATAGACACTAAAAAAGAATGAAAGATTAAATAAATATCATTTTTAAGGTTTTGTTTTCATTTTGTTTAATAGTATCCAAAAGCTTCTTGCTCAGACTAAATATATTATTACTAAAAGTTGTGATTGCATACACTTTTTTTTTTCTTTTTAGAGACAGGGTCTTGGTCTGTCATCCAGGTTGCTAGAATGTCAGAGGACAGTGGCAGATTATAGCTCATGGCAACCTCAAACTCCTGGGCTCAAGCAATCCTCCCATCTCAGCCTCCCAAGTAGCTAGGACTACAGCTGCATGCCATCATTCCTGGCTAATTTTTTTTATTTTGTGTAGTGATAGAGTCTCATTATGTTGCATAGGCCGGCCTTAAGTGACCTCAAGTTCCAAGGCCCCTTCCTCCTTGGCCTCCCAAAGTGCTGGTATTACAGGCCTGAGCACTGCACCTGGTTTATTTTATTTTCAAATAAAATCTTACTTTAATGATTTGGTACACTCATTTTAGAGTATGACACTAAATTCTATCTTTTCACTTGCCTTAATGCCTGCTGTAGTTGGAAAAATATATTTCGAGAAAAGCTGCAGTGCGTTGGGGGAAGATATGCATTCTGGCTGCACTTACTAAATCACAAGGTGAGATTTCCAATCCTCTGCATCAATTTTTTATTGAAATTTGGTTTAACTGATGTCAACCAGTTGTTATAGGAAATGAATCAGAAAGATTACTTTTTTTTTTTTTTTTGGAGACAGAGCCTCAAGCTGTCACCCTGGATAGAGTGCTGTGACATCACAGCTCACAGCAACCTCCAATTCCTGGGCTCAAGCGAGTCTCTTGCCTCCACCTCCCATGTAGCTGGGACCACAGGCGCCTGCCACAACGCCTGGCCATTTTTTTTTTTTTTTTTTTTTTTTGGTTGCAGCCGTCATTTTTGTTTGGCAGGCCCGGGCTGGATTCGAACCCGCCAGCTCAGGTGTACATGGCTGGCGCCTTAGCCCGTTGAGCCACGGGCGCCGAGCCCAGAAAGATTACTTTTTAATATGTTTGACAGATGAGTTCAAAACACACTAAACTTTAGGAATGTAATCCTCCCAAAATATTGGTCTGCAGGCTGCTTTCTCTGTAGTGTAAGCTTCTTTCCAAAAGCAGTTACTTTCTTATTCAATCTTAAATTGACACCTTTACCTATCTGTGTATTTATTTGTTTTAATATCTGTGCATAGCATCCCCCAGGTGCCACAGAAGAAGACAGCACATTTGGAGCATTTGTCATTTCATAAAAGAAAATGACATAACTCATCTTTTAGATGGTAACTCTTTTGAGTGTTTTACTATGAGACAACCAGCAAATTTCTGTATGGTACAAGAGGTTTTCATGGCTGCTGTTTCTATCAGTAAATCTTGACAGGATCCTGTGATTTAAAGACATCGTTGTTATCAAATGACATCCTGTGGTAGTCTCGCTGGACCCACGCTGCTGTCCTCAGGAGAGCATATGACCAATTATGGAACATATGACCAATTATGGTGTAGACAAGGTGAGGGCACCAATGCCAGTCTATCTATTAAATGGACACAGAGCTTAAATGTTTGTTCCTTCTTTCAAAGGTAAAAATAAGTGTAAATAAAGTTCTGGACTGACTTTTCTTTCCATATGAATAGATTACCTTGTGCAAACCATTTTGAACACCACTGGGCTATGCAAGAGGGTCCTTGGCCATGTTTATAGCCTCTTGGGATCTGTTCCAGCAGGCTCCCACCTCGGTGCCCACATGAAACTGGATATAATGTTCCTGAACACACATTGCTATGTCTTTGCAGTGCAATTATTTTTGCCTAATATGATCTTCCCTACTGCATTAGCTCAAGATTCCATCCTTTCTTCAAGAGCCAGCCCCCAGGCCACCCCTGCATAAAGCCTGTTCAGATTCTCTGGGTAGAGCCATTCATTCTGCTATTCAACAAATATTAAGACGTACTGGGTGCCAGGCACTGATCAAGTGGCAGCTGGGTACACAACAGTGAATCAATTAGGCCCAAATCCTTCCCCCTGGGAGCTTCATTCTAGAAGGTGTTCTAGGTTGAGTCCTTACTCCATTTACCCAGGGATGGTTCACCATTTACAGTTTGTCTCTCCAAGAAAGCATTTGTTCCTCAGAGCAGGAATCTCTGAACCTGAGTTCCAAGCACAAGTCCTAGCCCAGAATAGGGGCTCAATAGATAGTGGCTGAAATTAAAAAATAATATAGGGGTAACCAAGCCATGACCCCAACCATACAAAAAGACCTGACACCCATTCCAGACTGAGGTCCCCCGTGCACCTGACCCACCCCAGGCTGGCCTCGGCCCTTGGCACTCAGTCCCACAAACACACTGTTCCCAAGGAACCTCATCCCTGCCCTACTGAGCAGGAACTGGATGGCCCCCTACAGCTAGCAGGAACCACTTCCACCTCTGAGTGTCCCTATATTTAGCCCTCTGCTGTGACCCTGAGGCCTTCTCCTCTCCATGGCCAGAGGGAATTGCCCAGGCAGCTTTGATGGCCTATTTTCCCAGGCCCTGCTCGTGCTCCCAGCCTCTCAGCATCCCCACAAGGAGGTGGGGCCCCACTCAACTGGCAGGTTCTGCATCCCAAAATAGTATGAGCACTTGGCAAAAGAGTCAGCCACTTGTATTCAGGGACAGTGATGCGGGGGGAAAGGGGGTGGTCTAGATGGAAACCTCCCAGGTAGCACACTCCTGTGTTCCCTGATCCCCTTCCATGCATTAAGTCCTGGGTCCTAAATTCTTCCACTGGGCCTAAGGCTGATCACCAACTGCCAAAATAAGGCCTGAGCCTCATGTTCCCCTTCTCCCCAACCCTGCACACCCAACTGGACATCAGCCACACAGTCTATCCCTGACAAACTTCCCACCTATGACAGGAGAATCGCTTGAGCCCAGGAGTTGGAGGTTGCTGTGAGCTGTGATGCCACAGCACTCTCCCCAGGGTGATAGCTTGAGGCTCTGTCTCAAAAAAAAGAAACTTCCCACCTATGAAACAGCTTAACCCAGCCTCCTCCCCTATTCCCTTCTCTATCTGCTGAAATCCAACCAGCCTATAAAGAGTCCTTCAGAGTTCACTAGGCCATGAAGTCCCCAATGCCATGGGCTCAGGGTGCTCCGTTCTTTGTTCAGACTTGCCCATCCTATAACTTTGCTCGGTTCAAAAGGCCCCCAGACCTAGTAAGAGGATGTGGGTGCTGGCTGTGTGATTTTGGGGGTGAAACGCCCATGCCTGCCTCAGTTTCCCTACCCATGATCTCTATGGGCTCTCCCAGTGACCTCAGCCTGCAATTCATTTGGAGATATGAGAGCTTTCTGGTTGAGGGAATTCGCCCTGACCCTGGAGCTGTCAGAATTGTGGTCCCCTCCTCTTTCCACTAACCTTCCCCACAAAGTGCCTCTGAGGCAGATGTGGGTTCCTGAGGGGCCAGTGGGCTGGGGCACTGTAGCAAGACTGGCTTCCAAACTAGCAGGATACGCTCCCCTGCGAGAAGGCCTCCCTCTCCTGCCAGCGGGGAAGCTGCCATCCATCTGGTTCAGGTTTCTCTGTTTTGTCTCATCTGGAGCACTCAGCCCACAAGTCTTGTCAACTGGAACAAAACATCCCAATCTGCTGTTGTTTACTTCAGCAGAGCACAAACCCAGGGGTTTTGTGGAGACCACCAGGATCCCAGCGGGACAACAGGAAGTCACAGCAGAGGTGCTCTGGAACTTGGAAAAGTCGATTCTTGTTGGGATTCAAGGCATCTTTGAGGCAGCAAATATTCCAGAGGACGTTCAAGCGTCACCAGGCCAATGAAATCTAATGGATCCTCAGGCTGTGTCCTCTCTCCTTTCAGAAGACATTTGAGGCAACTTCCAGGAAATTTATCATTGAAAGAGAATTGCGAGAAGCCATCTAAACCAAACTGTATGTTTCATTAGCAAGGATGGTATTTACTTAATAAATGTCTGCTAGGTACCAAGCACTACTCTAGGCACTAGGATACAATAGTGAGTAAAACTGACATAGTCTCCCCCATGTGAAGCTGACATTCTTGTGAAGGGACGTGGACAAATCAACAAATGCACAATACTCTAAGTAGTCATACCACCACTAAGTATGAAGAACAGTTATGTGAGGCAAGGGGAATATAGGTGACTGGAAGACTGGTTTAAATAGGACAGTCTTGGCATGGATGCAGAGAGAAGGGAACACTCCTAAACTACCGATGGGAATGCAAGCTAATACAACCTTTTTGAGAAATTTGGAACACTCAGGGACTAAAAGTAGATCTGCCGTTCTATCCTGCAATTCCTCTATTAGGTATATACCCAGATGATCAAAAATTATTTTACAACAAAGACATTTGCACCAGAATGTTTATTGCAGCCCAATTCATAATTGCCAAGACATGGAAATAGCCCAATTCATTCATTGACCCATAAATGGATTAACAAATTGTGGCATATGTGCACCATGGAATACATACTGTGCAGCCATAGAAAAATGGAGACTTCACATCTTTTATGTTTACCTGGATGGAGCGGGAACATATTCTTCTTAGTAAAGTATCTCAAGAAGGGAAAAAAAATCCAATATACTCAATACTACTATGAAATCAATATATAATCACCTACACATTCGTACGAATGGTAAAACATAACCATAGTCCAGAAAGTAGAAGGGAAGAGGAGAGGGGAGAGGGAAGGGGGGAGGCGGGAGGAGGGAGGGCATTTGGGGGGACCTCACCTAATGTGCATGATGCAATGGTACATTTCAAAACTACTAAGAAAAGAGTATAATTGTGATGGATGTGTTAATTAGTTCGATGTAAGCATTTCACATTGTATATCAAATCAGTACACTGAACCCTATAAATGCATCAATGTACAAAGTTATGATTTAATAAAAAAAATAAAATAAATAGGCCAGTCTGAGAGATTTGACATTTGAGCCAAGACCTGAAAGAATTGAGAGAGGGAGCAGTGTAGCTACCTGGGGGAGGAATGTTCTATGCAGAGAAACTGACCAGTGCAAAGGCCCTGAGGTAGGAGTGGCAGGAAGATGAGAAGACTGGGGCAGAAACAAATGGTGGGGGCTGCAGGGGCGGAAGACAAACTGTGCCTAGCAGTGGCTTTCCTTTTTTATTGATTACAACCATAAGAATTAAGTTTTATATTGCAATCCAGTACAAATATAAGTAGGTCATTGAGAGTCTTGAGACAGACTGTGTTATAGTCCATTATTTCATTTCCAAGAAACACCCGTCAACAGCATCCTTTTTGATTTACCTGTGCAAGTGTAAGCTTGCTTGGCATATGGATGTTACCGGGAAAGCTTCATTTGTTTCCACTTGTGCAGATATTACATTTCTTCACTTTTGTGTATGGCAAAATATTCTTAATGGCCCACATATATGTAAAACAAAACAGAAATAAAACTGACTTGCAAAAAAACCGGAAATAAACTATATGTACGCACTCATGTCTTTTATTTTATTCTATTTCATTTACAAAATAGTGCTAATGATGATCTTTAAATTGATTCCTGCCCTACTAAGTGGTCAAGGAGCCCAGTTTGAAAAGCACTGATTAGGGCCTTAGAGACCATTATAAACGGTGAGACGGAACCACGAGGCAGCAGGTTTGTGAGAAGGAGGGTCACAAACCATTCCACTTTTCCGGTCCATTTAAAAGTTAACTTATAATTTACATACAGTAACACAGCTTCTCCAGTGTACAGTTCTTAGGGTTTTGACTAATGCGTACAATTGTATAAACATCTTGTTTTGCTTTTGAAAGAGTCCTGCAGGTTGCAGAGTGGTGACCTGGAGCGGGAGAGTGGTCCCAGGGCCAGCCGGGGGCATGACAGCCACCCAGGGAGCGCCACGGTGGCTCGGAGCAGCTTCTGGCATTTCTGAAGTCTGAACCAGCAATAGCTGCTGACATTCTGGAGGAGGACTCCAGAATGACTGCCAGGTGCTTGATCTCAGCAGTGGGAACTTGGAGAGATGGGGAGGAAAAGGTTGAGGGGAATAAGCCACATGTTCTGGTCTACACAAGTGTGAAAGGCAAGGAGAGAACTAGCTGGACATGGTGAGGATTCCAGGGAGAGACCAGGAAGGAGATCTGGCCATGGGCACTTCCACACACTGAGCGCCATAGGCCTGCCTGAGGTGGCCAATGGAGGGCGCTAATGGGTAGACTGAGCCCTGGGACACAGCCACAGCAAAGCGGTGGATGACTAGGAGTTTACAGCAGGAGACTGAGAAGAAGCTCCCAGTGGGCTTAGACGCAGGAGCCAGTGAGCAACCTCCTCCATGTCTAAGAGAGAGACAGGCTGAGCAGGGCTAAGTTGAGCAAGGTGGAGACAGAAAATTGACCACTGGAACTTGCGTGGACTTCATTCAGTAAACAGTAGGGGGGCAGGCTGTGATTGTTTCTGAACAGGAAGTGACTTGAGCTGAGCTGTACTTCAGGAAGATTAATAATAGTTCCTTTGCTATGATTTATTTGTTATTTATCACTGCTAGGCCCTCCTTCTGGGAAGGCCTTGTGCCAGTACATTAACTCATGAATCTTCCCATCAATCCTTGAAGTAGGTGCTACCATTGTTTTTGATTCACAGGCAAAGACCCCAAGGGCTTCATTGACTTCCCCAAGGTCACACAGCCGGAGAGTGTGGAGCTGGACCTACAACCCAGACCATCTGGCTCCCACTCCTGGTGGCAGAATCTGGATTCTTACTCGGACCTTTTGGTCTATTGCCCCGTGGCTAGTGACTGTGAGAGGGTCACTGATGGGGTGGGAAGATTTCTAGTCTAGAAAGTCAGGGCAGGATGACAGGACTTGCAGCAACTCTTTTTTTTTGTAGAGACAGAGTCTCACTTTATCGCCCTGGGTAGAGTGCCGTGGCGTCACACTGCAACTCTTCTCCTTTGCCTTTGGAGGCTCCTGGCCAGTGGTTGTGTCCTGGTTTCCTGGCCCTGCCCCAAGCCTGTCAGCACAGCAGGGGGAGCAGCCCCAGCCGTAGCCCAGAGGCTTCCAGGGCCTCTGCAGGACTGTAGGTCTTTGCTCTGGGGTTGACTTGGCCCTCCCTGGGGACCCCCTGCTCCCTTGCCCAAAGTGGTTAGTTTCTTGAGGAATCTGTCACCATCTGGTCCCCATGTGCTGCTTGTGGTCTGTCTGGGGCACTGGAGGATTCCAGTCCAGCCCAGAGTCATTGTTACCAGAGGCAGGCAAGACCGAGTGGGATGGGGTGCTGCCTACAGCCACCCATTAGGACTTTGGGACTTGAAAGAAAGAGGCTGAGACAGAGGCAGAGAGAACATCAGAGACAGAGGAGACACCAGGACATCACAGCAAGTCAGGAAATGAAGTAAAGTAAAAAAGAGACTGAGGCTGAAGTGACAGCAGGAGGTAGAGCCCAGTGCAGTGACATTGCAGGCAGAAGGCAGACAGGAGGCGCTGAGAGGGCTGTGGGGTGGGGTGTAGGGGCTCTGGGAAAGGAGAGGCGGCAGGGGAGGAAAGAGAGGGAGAAAGGGGACAGAACCAAGGGAGGTCAGAGATGCTGTCAAAAGGGAAAGAGAACAGGTTCAGAAAATGCCAAGGCAGCAGAAAGGCAAGACTGGTGACAGTGGGGAGTCTTGGCGAAGCAGCTGAGCCTCTGGGCCCAGGTGGTCCCCATGGCAGCCCACAGCTCTAGGGCAGCCACAGTCGTGGTCAGCTCTTGCCTGCAAGCCTGGCCAGGCCTCAGCTGCCTCCTGGAAGAGGAGGGCCCTGCCGTGCACACCTGGGCCCAGGACCCCCTGCTTCTGACCTGGTCCTCTGTCCAGAGTCTGCCTCCCAGGCACGTCCCCACTTGGCTCTAGTGAACTGTTTCTCCAAGGTGACCTTGAGAGATGGAGAGAGCAAAGCACCACGAGGCTTGGATGAGAGCCTCGGTCCTGTCCCTGCCTCTGTTCCCCTGAAGACCTCACACATCGTTCCCCCTGCCTGGGGCCTCAGTCTCTTCATCTGTAGAAAGGGCTGCATTTGGAGATCACTAAGGGCCCGTCCAGCCTTATATTTGAACCAATAGCAAAACTGGGCTGTGAGATGGACTGATCACGGCATGGCTGTGCCACCTACCCACGCAGTCACGCGTCCACTCACGTTTTTGTTCCCCCTTCCACTCCTGCAGTTTCTCTCCTTTTCCCTGTCTCCTTCCTTCCTTCCTCTTTTTTCTTCCATTTTTTCTTTTTTTATTTATTTCTCTCTGTTCCTTTTTGTCCTACTCTTTTTCCTCCTTCCTCCCATCCTTCCTTGCTTTCCCTTTCTTTCTCTGCTACTCACTGAGTGCTCCCTTTCTGCCAGACCACAGGCTGGGCACTGATGCCTCAAAAATGGATCCTTGGGCAGCACCTGTGGTTCAGTGAGTAGAGCACCAGCTCCATATAACGAGGGTGGTGGGTTCAAACCCAGCCTCAGTCAAACTGCAACAAAAAAATAGCCGGGCGTTGTGCCGGGCACCTGTAGTCCCAGCTACTGGGGAGGCTGAGGCCAGAGAATCGCCTAAGCCCGGAAGTTGGAGCTGTGACGCCACTGCACTCTACCGAGGGCGACAAACTGAAACTGTCTCTTAAAAAAGAATAATAAAACAATAATAATGGATCCTTACAGGTTCCCTAGGTCTAGTGGGCTCAGCCCAGGACTAGGGCACAAGGCTTGGGACCAGTAGGGCCAGATCAAACCTGAGGCATTAATGGCCCTCCCTTACCCCAGCTGTTCTCCTACCACTTGGCTCATGCCCATTTCCATACTCCCCTGCTTTGGGCAGTTCAACTCTGAACACTGACCCCAAGATACACAGAAGCTTTTTTTTTTAGAAACAGGGTCTCACTTTATCACCCCCTCAGTAGAGTGCTGTGGCATCACAGCTCACAGCAACCACCAACTCCTGGGCTTAGGTGATTCTCTTGCCTCAGCCTCCAGAGTAGCTGGGACCACAGGTGCCTGCCACAACGTCCGGCTATTTTCTTTGTTGTTGAGTTTGGCCCGGTTGGGTTTGAACTCACCACCCTCGGTATACGGGGCCAGTGCCCTTCTCACTGAGCCACAGGTGCTACCCTACACAGAAGCTTTACACTGGTGCTGAGATCTGAATGTTTGTGTCCTCCCCAGATTTCATATGTTGAAATCCTAGCCCCCTAGGGGGTGGTATTAGGAGGCAGGGGCTTTGGGAGGTGAGTAGATTATGAGGATGGACCCCTCATGAATGGGATTAGTACCCTAATAAAAGAAACTACAGAGTGCTAGGTAGTCCCTTCCATCATGTGAGGACACAGCAAGAAGGCACCATCTATGTGAGAGCAGCCCTCACCAGACATTGAATCAGCTGACACCTTGCTCGTGGACTTCCCAGCCTCCAGAACTGTGAGGAATAAATTTCTGTTGTTTGTAAGGCACCCTATTTATGGTATTTTGTTACAGCAGCCTGAACAGACTAAGACAACTGGCATAACCAAACATTTCCCATGTTAATGTTAGTGGATGCCAGAGAGCTCAGAGAGGCCCAGGGACTTGCCCAAGGTAATACAGCCAATCATGTCCTAACTCACTTTCTCCTCTGCTTTGGCTGATCTTGAGGGACTGGAGCTTATAAATCCCACACCTAGGGCAGCCTCAGCTAGACCATTGGCAGCCCAGGGAGAGTCTAGTGATGGCCAGTCAGAGTGAGGTCACTGATGGGATTCATGTGTTCACATCCGTGTGTCCCCGCCCCACAGCCTTCCCCACCCAGCCCCAGGAGGCCAGGAGGGGAGGATGACAGAAGGCTGTGGTGTGTCAGTCCAGGCACTGTGCCCAGAGGTCATGAATGCTGGGGCTGAAGCTGCAGAAGGGAAAGTAGCCCCCACCTGAGATCTGCTGGCAGGCGGAGGGGCTCAGAAGGTTTGATCCTCAGAAAGTGGTACCAGCTTGATGTGGCTGGAGGCTTTAGCCCACCTCCATGGTCTCAGATAAGCCCAGTCTTTGGTCCAAAGCTGAGTCCTGCCACCAGCATCCAGACATCTTCATCTACCTTCTGTGATGGCCAGATTTAAATGTCACCTTGACTAGGCTACAATACCCAGTATTCAAACACTGATCTAGCTGTTGTTGTGAAGGTTTTTTGCAGAAGCAAATTCCGAATCACCTGACTTTAAGGAAGGAGATTATCCAAGACCATTGGGGTGGGCCTGATTTAATCATGTGAAGACCTTTATGAGCAGAGCTAAGCTTCTAAGTTTCCCTGAAGGAGGAAAAATTCTACCCGTGGACAGCAGCTTTGGCTTAGTTTTCCAACCCATCTTTCTTGATGGCCTTCCCTGTGGATTTTGGGCCTGCCTACTCAGCACCAACAATTGTATCTAATATAAGCCAATTCCGGGTGATACATCTCTTAATACGTATCTCCTATTGGTTCTGTTTCTCTGATAGAATTTTCACAATATACTGTCTGACTTGGTTTTTTCAGGCTGCTATAATAAAAATACTGGGTAATTTATAAGCAATAGAAATGTATTAGCTAGGTGTGGTGGCTTATGCCTGTAGTCCCAGCTACTTGGGAGGCTGAGCCAGGATGATCACTTGAGCCCAGGAGATAGAGGTTGCAGTGAGCTATGACACCACTATATTACAGCTTGGGTGACAAGTGACAATCCATTTCTTAAAAAAGGAAAAGGGAGGGGTGGCGCCTGTGGCTCAAAGGAGTAGGGCACCAGCCCCATATGCTGGAGGTGGGAGGTTCAAACCCAGCCCCGGCCAAAAACTGCAAAAAAAAAAAAAAAGGAAAAGAGAGGGCAGGGAAAGAAAGGAAAGGAAAGGGAAAAGGTAAAGAAAAGAATTGCTCACAGTTCTGAAAGCTGGGAAGTCCAAGATCAAAGTGCCAGCAGATTCATTCAGTGTCTACGGCCCGCGCTTCACAGGTGCTGTGTCCTCCCATGGTAGAGAGACAAATGGGCCACCTCAAGCAGATCTCACCCGAGGGGGCTCCACTCTCACAACCCAAGGCTGAAAAGGAAACCACAGTCCACTGTCTTCTTCTTGCCCTGGTCCTACCCCCTTGGTACCTGTCTCCTGTCTGTGGCTGGCTGAATGAGGCTGTGACCAAGAGCCACAACCCTAACTATTTCAGATTCTTCAACAACCACCCTTTACTCTAAACCAAAGGAGGAGGAGGAAGGGAAGGAGAGGCCATGCCCTGATGACATCAAATCTATGGTTTTGCCCATTTCCCAAGTGAGAAAACCGAGGTGCAGAGAGGAGGGCGTTGGCCCCAGCCACACACCTAGTGAAAAGCAGAGGCTGGGTCCATATCCCGCTCTCTCCGACTCCCGAAGCCACACTCTTGAGTGTCACATGGGGCCTGACTCACACTCATAACCCACTTGACAGGAGAGGGGATTCCTTGCAGCTGACTCAGGGCCTGGGGCAAAGAAGCCACATCCCTGGGATCTGCAGGGAAGGAGAAAGTGATCCAGGGAAATTCCCGAACAGGTTTGAGGTTCTTACCAGCTGGGATTGGGGAGCTACAGCCTCATGGTTGGCGGTGGGGCAGGGAGCTCCTTGGCTGACTCTAAGCTTTCTGAGAGGCTGCATAATGTGTGGGGAAAGGGAGATGAGTGAGGCCACAGGAGTGGGTTTTGTGACCCAGGGGCCACCAGGGGAGCAGACATTCTTCAGGGGCTGCTGGAAATCCCAAAGGCTGCTTTTCCTGAGAGCCGCTGGGAAGATGCCCTGAAAATGGTCTTTCCGTGTCCTTGAGCAGTGTCATTCAATACAACACAAGGCTCATGAATAACTAAATTTCTCTAGTAGCCACGTTAATAACGTAAAAAGAAACAGGTCAACTTAATTTTAATAATATATTTTTATTTATATTCTCAAAAATATTATTTTTCAACATATAATCTATGTTAAAATGTATTAATGATATATTTCACATTCTTTTTTTGTATTGTCTTGAAATCTAGCATGTATTTTACACTTAAAGCACAGCTCAGTTCAAATTAGCCACATTTCAAATGTTGTGGCCAGTGGCTGCTGAACTGGAGAGCACAGCTATAGGGGCCCAGGGGTGATCTAAGGACGCTGAAGACGTGAAGGGGGCGAACCTCATCCGGGTCCCAGATGTGACAGGAGGGCCCTTGGTACTGGGGGCCGTATATCCTCTCACCAGCCCCTGAGGCAAGTGTTATCATACGTGTCAGGGAGATGAGGAGCCAAGTCAGAGAAGTCAGTGACTCAGGACATGTCACACAGCAGGATGAGAGTTTAGCCACCCCTCCCCCCCCCACACACACACCGACAGGATGTCACACACTCCTCACTCCAGGGGCACAGATGAGCAAAGGAGCCCCCCACCCTAGCACCCTACACTCACTGATCTCTGCCCGCAGGCCTGCCAAGTGAGGGATGGCACATTCAGGCAGAGTCCCTCAGTCACCCTTCCGTCCTATGCATGCAGGGGAGGAGGTGGGTGGGCACCTTCATCTTGCCCTGTCAAAGGCTGCTATGTTGGTGTCAGGTGGCCCCACCCAGAATGCAGCTCATCTCCTCCCTGGGCACTGCCCTGGGCACATGCTCACGCTTGTGAGCGCTAGCACACAAACACACACACGGGGCTACGCACGCTGCTGCCTCTGGCTGGTCCATGTCAGCCCATACGGCTTCACCCCGGCTCACCCCCACCCCACCCCCAGCTTATCCTGAGTGCCCAGCACTCAGAGCAGTGCTATCTACATCCCCTGGCTCAGCCAAGGTGACCTGAGATGGGAGCCTGGCAGAGATTTTGCCCATTGTATAGTTGGGGAGGCAGAAGTCCAGAAGGGGTTGGGACTTTGTTCCCCTGTTGCTGCAGGATGTTTGTGCTGGGCGTCTATCCACAGCCTCTGGCTCTCGCTGGACAAGGGTAGGGGCATAGCATTTGGGAGGCACAGGAGAAGGGATGGCTTTGCAGGGCTCAGGTTCCAACTGTGGACTCTGAGGGAGGAACTGGGTCTGTGCAGGCTCCTAGGAATGGCCCTGGAGCCCACCGTATGGATACAGCTGTCCTCCCGCCATGGGATGCTGTGCCCGACTGGAGAGGGAGCTGAGAGTCTTGGGGACTTGCAGAGGGGGATGGATGGGGTAAGTTGCAAGGATGGGGAGATCTAGTTTGTGTCCAGGTTCCTGGTGTGAGCAGCTCCATGGCGGGAAGGTGGTGCCATTTGCTGGGATGTTTGCAGGGTGTTGGAGGCGCATGTAGGGAGGCTGAGCTGGACTTGGGCAGGGCAACTCCAGGGGAGATGCTGGGAAGGGAACCCGGCCTGGGAGGTCTCCTGTGTCTCTATGGGTCATCTCAGTGAGGCGTCCCAAACTGTCTTTATTTATTTATTTGTTTATTTATTTATTTATTTGAGACAGTCTCACTTTATCACCCTCGGTAGAGCGCTGTGGCATCACACAGCTCACAGCAACCTCCAACTCCCAGGCTCAGGTGATTCTCCTGCTTCAGCCTCCCGAGTAGCTGGGACTACAGGCACCTGCCACAATGCCCAGCTATTTTTTGCTGCAGTTTGGCTGGGGCCGGGTTTGAACCCACCGCCCTCCATATATAGGGTCAGCGCCCTACCCACTGAACCACAGGTGCCGCCCCCCAAACTACATTTTTTTTTTGAGACAGAGCCTCAAGCTGTCACCCTGGATAGAGTGCTGTGGCCTCACAGCTCACAGCAACCTCCAATTCCTGGGCTCAAGCGAGTCTCCTGCGTCCGCCTCTCAAGTAGCTGGGACTACAGGTGCCTGCCACAACGCCCGGCCATTTTTTGGTTGCAGCCGTTATTGTTGTTTGGCGGGGCCTGGGCTGGATTCGAACCCGCCAGCTCAGGTGCACGTGGCTGGCGCCTTAGCCCGTTGAGCCACAGGCGCTGAGCCCCAAACTACCTTTTTGAAAACTCCACCTCTCCATACTCCTCTGCCTCAGTTTCCCCAGAGCACTTGGAACATGGTGTTGACCGCATTTCACTCACCTGGCGTATTGCTGGTTCCCCACATGGGCGGACTGTGTCTGTCACAGTTGGTTTTCGTGCTCAGCTCCTGTGCTTAGAGCATTGCTTGCCTCAGAGATACATGAAAGGGCGAATGCCTGAGGAGCTGAGGTCTCAGGAGAGAGGAGGCACCAGCACGTAAGGGGTGGCAGAGAAATAAGCACCACCCCAGCCTGTGCCCTCTTGAAAGCACGTACAGAGAGAATAAGGGGGAGTCAGGCAGGCTAGGGCAGACATGACACAGCTGGTCTGGCCGGTTTAGGTCCTAAGTGACCTTCACCTCCTGTCTCCCGTTCTTATTGTTTTATAAATCTAGCTCCACCCTAAAGATGCCCATCTTATAGGAGTTTAGGTGGATGGATTTAGGAGATTAACTTTTGAACCTGAATATTGTAATAGGTCACTGAGTTACGCTGATTACTTTTTGGAATAAAAGTTGGTGTGAAAAGTTTGCTTTGTGGCTCGGCGCCTATAGCTCAAGTGGCTAAGGCGCCAGACAAGTATACCTGAGCTGATGGGTTCGAATCCAGCCCGGGCCCGCCAAACAACAATGACGGCTGCAACCACAAAATGGCCGGGCGTTGTGGTGGGCACCTGTAGTCCCAGCTACTTGGGAGGCTGAGGCAGGAGACTCACTTGAGCCCAGGAATTGGAGGTTGCTGTGAGCTGTGATGCCACAGCACTCTATCCAGGGTGACAGCTTGAGGCTCTG
>CAUYON010135210.1:0-21030 GCA_963573935.1 Arctocebus calabarensis | reverse complement strand
CATCTAACCCCAGTGAGAATGGCCCACATCACAAAATCTCAAAACTGCAGATGCTGGTGTGGATGTGGAGAGAAGGGAACACTTTTACACTGCTGGTGGGACTGCAAACTGATACAACCTTTTTGGAAGGAAGTATGGAGAACCCTCTAAGAACTCAGGCTAGACCTCCCATTTGATCCTGCAATCCCATTACTGGGCATCTACCCAGAAGGAAAAAAGTCCTTTTATCATAAAGATACTTGCACTAGACTGTTTATTACAGCTCAATTTACAATCACAAAATGTGGAAACAGCCTAAATGCCCACCAACCCAGGAATGGATTAACAAGCTGTGGTATATGTATACCATGGAATACTATTCAGGCATTAAAAAAATGGAGACTTTACATCCTTTGTATTAACCTGGATGGAAGTGGAACACATTATTCTTAGTAAAGCATCACAAGAACGGAGAAGCATGAATCCTATGTACTCAATTTTGATATGAGGACAATTAATGACACGGTGGGGGGAGGGGAGAGCAGAGAGAGAAAGAAGGAGGGAGGGATGGGGGAAAGGAAGAGCAGAGAGAGGGAAGGAGGGGAGTGAGGTCTTGGTGTATGCCACACCTTTGGGGGGCAAGACATGATTGTAAGAGGACTTTACTTAACAAATGCAATCTGTGTAACCTGGTTTCTTGTACCCTTAGTGAATCTCCAACAATTAAAAAAAAAAAAAAAAGAAAAATCCTTTTCTGGATTTTTGCAGTTCCATGGCACAACAGAAAAGAGTGGTCAGATCATGAAGCCCAGGTAGAGTCCAGTCTCTCTTCCTGCAGATACCCCCAGGTTCACTGAGGCACCCTGACGCATTTCTCCTTTCTAAGTCTTAACTGTATTATCTATAATTTAAGGGGCTGGACCATATTTTCTCTAAAATTTTCCCTAGTTTAATGCCCATGACTCTTTATCAATTTTTTTTAATGCCCTACCCCATATCCATATAATTCTTGGTGGTTTTCAAAAATAAATTTGGCCTAAGATTTTTAAAACTTAAATGGAGAAACTGGAGAGGAAAGAAAAGTGAAGGTGGGACACAAAAGTAAAATTAGCCTCTGAGCTGCATGAGAAGGTCCTGTACACTTTGTTAGACGTATGCCAAAATTTGCCTCAGAGCTTCCTACCAGCCAGTGCAAAGAGGGAAATGTGATCAGTTTCCAGACTAAGAGCATAGATATGGCAAGAATAAACCTGTTATTTAGAAAAGGTCAACTCTTCCTGGTTTGGAAGCCTGAGAGCAATTTGTCACTGAGGTCTTTAAAAAGAGGATGCTCTGGCATGCAAATTCTCAACAAGATCTTTTCAGGAAATATGTTAACCTCTTTATAAGACCCCTCAATGTTAGTTTATGACATAATTGCAGTCGCAGTATGGTGAAATCAATTTGACCTGGACCAAACTCTGCAGTCCACATCTGAAGTTCTCTCATGGTCTTTGTAAGAAAAAAGGAAAAAGACTAGCTAAGACAGTAATTCTCCGACTGAGAGATAAAGGACTCTCAGAGTTCCCCACACATGTTATTAAGTTTGATAACACGGATTTGGAGCAGTTCAGGGTTTTTTTGTTTTGTTTTGGAGACAGTCTCACTCTGTCACACAGGCTAGAATGCCGTGGCACTGTAATAGCTCAAAGCAACCTCCAACTCCTGGGTTCAAATGATCCTCCTGCCTCAGCCTCCCAAATAGCTCAGACTACAAGTGCCTGCCACAATACCTAGCTAATTTTTTTTTTTAATTTTTAGTAGAGATAGGAGTCTCACTTTTGTTTAGGTCAGTCTTGAACTGCTGAGCTCAAGAGACCCTCCCACCTTGGCCTCCCAGAGTGCTAGGATCACAGGCGTGAGCCAAAGCACTGCCCTGGAGCAGTTATTTTTAATCATTTTTGTGTAAATTCCCATGGAGAAAGAGGAAAAGAAGTGGATCTGCCCGAAGGCCACCTGGGCCAGCAGGTCATCTCCACTTTTATGCCAACCCAGGATTACTAGAACAAGACATGCTTTAGGACTTGGGCATGTAGCACTCCACCTGTCCCTGCACCTCTGCTGTCATTATCACTGCTACTCAGTGGAAATGGCAGGCCCAAGATGAGCTCATACTGGTCTGCATGAAGCTGCCTTCCTTGGCTCCCAGTTACTCCACAGAATGAGACTCAAATTCTTCCATGCGCCTTTAAGATTCTGTGTGATCCACCCCACCTTCTCCTCTGATTCAATAGTGATGCTTCTCCATCCTCCTCCTCACAACATCCAGTCCTCCACACCCTGGATTCCATTCCTGGAGCCCATGGATTTGCTTCTATGCAGACATCTTCCAACGTTTATGTGAGTTCCCTTTGCCTCTCCCCTTCCAAGTTACTCTTCTGGCCTTCCCTCCCCCACCCCCATTCTCCAAGGCCTAGCCCAACAACCACCAAAGTTATGCCTTTCTTGCTTCTCCAAGAAATAGAACCTCCCTCTCTCCCAGAGTTCTCTTGGTCAATGTCACATTCATTCACATGAATATTGTTTCTGAAGCACCTCTGGCTAATACCATGCGGATGAGGTACAAAGAAGTCTTCAAGCCCACAAAAAGGATCTGAGTTTTTTGGACTTAGATCTGTCTCCCCAACTTTTCTGGGAGATTCTCAAGGGCAAAAGGTTTAGTTCACAAGTCCCACTGGCCCTGGATCTTAGTTCTTCCCCCACCTTTCCAGTAGAAGTTCCACAAATGTCTGTGTCACTCACCTGCAGGGAAAAGGGACATGGTGGAGCTGCCTCAGAGGGCCAGCAGGTTGTGGGTCTGCTGGCTGGCTGAGCTGGGGAGGCTCAGAGACTTCAAATCCTTCTGTGACAGCAGGGATGGCCTGGACAGCTGCCAAGGACAGGATCAGGAGGCCAGCTGCCCCCTGTAGATGGGCGCCTGACACACTGTGCTTACTGGCATTTCTTGCTGCACCTGTTTATTTCACCAAAGCATGCTGATCACAATGACCAATAAAGCGTGTTGATGCATTTGAAATTCTGCATTCATGCAGCTCAAGCTTCAGCCTTCTACCTGCCAGCTGTGTCGTGTACTAATTAAAACAGTGGATGAGGCAACTCTGCCAATCCGCGGAGGGAGAGAGGTGGAGCTTACTTTTCAAAGGGCTAGGGTTTCAGTTTCCGGGGGGTATTGGTTTGCTTTCCAGAATTCCAAAGGGCATTTGTTGTGCATCCACTTTGGGCAGAACCTTCTGCCAGGTTCAGCACTGTTCCCGAGCATTTCCAAGCCCTGTGGTATAGGTGCAGGTATGTGCAATCCTCTTGCCTCAGCCTCCCAAGTAGCTGGGACAATAGGTGCCCACCACGACGCTTGGCTAGTGTGTGTGTGTGTGTGTGTGACCTACACGTGTGTGAGTGCTAGTGTGAGCCTCTGTACTTGTTCATGTGGGTGCAGATACACATCTGCATGTGTACAATGCCTCCCTCATGAGTATACCAGTAGACCAAGTTCCATTTGTTATACTTAATGCACCAGGGAAGCTGTACTGCTCAAATCAATCACTTGAGATTAAAAAAGAGAGAGACTTTGTGTTTACTCCAAGCTCCTTGAGATAATAATTACTGGGACTTTGTAATTTCCCTCTGCGAGAATTTGGCAGTCTGGGAATGCTTTATTTTGACTGTTGACAGCTCCTCATGGAAGGGCTCTGTTAATTCTCCCCAGGTGAGTTATTCATCTCATTCTGAATGGCATTTTGGCCCTATGGAAGTAGGACCCCAGTCGTCCAGCTCTATGAAGGAAGTTTCACATGAATTTCAAGGAAATGGAGTCCTTGGAACTGTGCAGAGTAGGGGCCTTAATGGAAGAAGCCTGGGCCTGGCAGTTGTGAGGCTGGGTCTGGTCTCACCCTGTGTGTGAGCTCAGGTCCTAGAAGATGCAATGTCCTTTTTTTCTTTTTACTTTTTTTTTCTTTTTTGAAGACAGAGTCTCACTAACCCTAACCCTAACTCTGGGTGTAGTGTCCTGGTGTCATAGCTTACAGCAACCTCAAACTCCAGGGTTCAAATGATCCTCTTGCCTCAGCCTCCCAGGTAGCTGTTCTATTTTTAGTAGAGATGGGGTCTTGCTCTTGCTCAGGCTGGTCTCAAACTCCTGAGTTCAGGCGATTCATCTGCATCTGGCTTCCAGAGTACTAGGATTACAGGCCTGAGCCACCACACCCAACAAGAAGAGGTAATTTTCTATCATACGTTCTCATTTGCATTTGCCTATAACGTATCTTGGGTCCCTCTGTCTTCCAAGTTCCGGAAGTGTACCAAGAAATGGAGCTACTCTGTTTTGCTGAGAATCATAACTCTTAAAAATGTCAGAGCTGGACAGGACCTTACCTCAACTCCGAGGCCAAACCTCCTCATTTCCCAGACGCAAGTGAGCTGTTCAGAGCAAGTCAAGGCAGAAGAAATAGAATATATTTTCTGGGACAGAAACACAGCCAATCCATGCCCCTTTCTGTGGTTTTGAACTAATTTCATTTCTAAGAGGTGACAGAGCTCTTTGCTCTCTGCTTCAGTCAGGACTTGGCTCAGGCCTCACTCAGCCCCTTGTCAATGCCCCACTCCTGCTCTGAGCTCCTCTCTCAGCCACAGTGTTCATTGCCATCATTCTCAGGGGTCAGGGGTCCTGGTACACTAAGGGTGGCCTCAGCAGCAGCACTGACAGCTCAGTGGAATGGCAGAACACCAGACCCCACCCCTAGACCTTCTAACTGGATCCCCAGGTGATTCATCAAGCACATGAATTTGTTCTGGGGATACCTCATCTCTTCTATATCTATTCACAGTCCCCCCAGCTAGAAGGCAAGATCTTTAAGGGTAGGACACACAATTCATTCATTTTTGCATCCCAGGACTTGGTACAAAATAATGCAGGTGCTCCACATTGGATGAATAAATGAGTGACATGGACCTGTGCAGGCTTCTTGGAGGCAGTGAACTTGGCACCAAATCTGAGTGGGAAGACATCATGTTGATGGATGGAAAAAAATGGGGAATCTGGGAAATATCCCTCCCTCATCCCCAACAGAGACATGGGGTTGAGGACTAGCCTAGATGGAAGGGAAGGGTATAACATGAAAACACAGGAGAGAGGAGTAGAAAGGAGAAGCAGAAGGGAGGGAAGGATGTTGAGGAGTTGAAAGATGGCCAGATTAGGGTGTTTGGGAGAAATCTGTCTGTCTGTCTTATATCCACGTCCTATAATCTCCCTTTCCAAAAGCAAACATTAATGGTTGTTCAGTTGACCTTGAATGCAGGAGAAGAACATAATGATTGGAAATGAGGCTCTAGGGTCAGAGAAGCTGAGTTCAGACCCCTGCTCCACTGCGGGGGTGCTGAGTAATCTTGGGCAAGCTACTGACACTCTGTGTGTCAGTTGCCTCATCTCTGAAACAGGAATACTACAAGAACCTTCCTCAAAGGGCCCAGGGAGGATTAAATGAGATAATGAAAAGCAATGGCACTTTGCCTGAGTTCAATGGATGTGAAATGCCAAGTGAAAGAATGAAGTCTGATTACTAGCCTGCTTGAGAATGTCCAACCTGAGAGTGTGGCTTACAGCTCGGTTTGCAGGCTCTAAACCTGGGCTCCTGCATCCAACGCTCTAGTCTTCCCTCCTGTTGGCCATCTAGGCCTGTTAGTGGCCTCTGGATGGAGGTTTTTCCTAGTTCTCGGTGATCACTGGGAGAAAAGAATTTCAGGATGTGCCACGTAAGCCAAAGCAAGCAGTTCACTGAAAGATCGAAAAGAGAAAAAGAGGTTTATAGTCTTTTGAACTCTCAGTAATTGAGGGGAAGAATAGTCAAAGCTAAGAGGTTGACTTCCACTAAGAATTTGAGTAGTAATCTCTAGAGCAGGGTTCCCTCCTATTTTTATACTCTATACAATTATTTCGGAATTGTCATTGTCATTTCAAGGGTGGAGAAACGGTAAAACCACAATGTAATCATGTTATAATTAGCCAAAGTTCAAGTAAGGTGACAGAAACAGGTGATTAGCCAGTTGAAGCCAGTTTTGGGTTTTTGTTTGTTTGTTTGTTTTTGAGACCAAGTCTCATTCTGCTGCTCTAGGTGGACTGCCGTGGTGTCATCATAGCTCACAGCAACCTCAAACTTCTGGGTTCAAGCTATTCTCCTGCCTCAACTTCCTGATTAGCAGGGACAACATGCCCAGCTAGTTTTGTTTTAGTTTTTGTTTTTCAGTTGACACGGGGGCTCAACTCTTGCTCAGACTGGTCTCAAACTCCTGAGCTCAAGCAATCTTCCTGCCTTGGCCTCCCAGAGTGCTAAGATTACCCATGTGAGCCACTGAGCCTGGAGCCAGTTCTTAGGGGTATTATCAGCCTACCTAGTTGCGAAACTTCTGCCTGAGAGTTGTTTACTTTAACATCAGTCTATGAGCCCTCGCATTTGATCTCAGCCCCATAGCCTAGTCTCCTACTCTAACAGGCCCATCCAAAAACTCTTGTGTCCCCAATCCCCTGAGATTCATATTTCTCCGGAGAGTCTTCTCTCCTATCTCCAGGACAAAGGTGTGGCTCTGCCCCAATCAATGGCTCCCAGGTCCTGCCAACCAAACACCATTGCCTGCATATTTCCAGCCGTGTGGAGCATGTGTACATCATGGCATCAGACAGAGCCTGGCAGCACCAGCCCAGGGCTTCCTCACTGCCTCCTGGCATTTGTCTGCTGTGTCCAGGATTCTGCAGTGGGTCCGCCCACCTGCAGCCGTACAGGTACGAATGCCATCCCTCCCAGAACTTCATAGAGCACAATCCAAGCAGATGTATGCCGTGATCCTGTCCCCAAACCTCGCAGCAATTCATGTCATGTTCGTTGTGAATAATTTAAGGGCCTTAAGAACAGCTACACAAGGGCTGGGCACTGGTGATTCAAAGTGATCATGTATCTGCTCTTTTGAAACAGTCCCTGCCGTTTAAAATTATGTTCTGGGGAAAAGAGCATCCGTCTCCATTCTAGCCACCAAGGAAAAGAGGGCTGAGCTGCAGGAAAGGACACAGGGCAGAAGTTCTAAGATACGCACTCCGCTTGTCGCTGTCCCATCAGCCAGGCACAGGGATGCACTTTGAGTCAGCTCCCGGGCAGGGCTGTGCGGCAGGTGCAGAGATGCCAACCCATCACCCACAACACCTGCGGCAACCTGACAGCTGTGCCTTGAGCGTCACCAGAGTCTTCTCCACGAAAATGGCCCTTTTCCTCCTCACTCTCCCAGTCTAATGAGGTACTTTTCACATTTGAATTTGTGTGACAGTTGACAAGTGGGAGCCCGTTTATCCTTAATAATGTAACTGAAAAATGCCAGTAATTATGTGATAACTGAAGAAAAATCGCATTTAAGTAAATGAAGAGAGGCATGGTTTTTATTACATTTCCCCAATGAATATGTAATTATTGGCCATAAAACATCCTGACTCATGTAATGACCACCTTTTGTCCTTGCGACAAGGAAGAAGATTGGTGCTCACTTGTGCAGGTTGGGCAGCCCAAGATATGTGGGGTTAAGTTACCCCCCCTCCTTGATCCTCCCAAATTACCCCTCTCTTCCTGATGCAGTTGGTAGGATGCCCTGGGTGCTGTGGTATGGAGAGGAGGCGAGGGAGCCGGGAAGAGTTTGAGAGAGTGAGACACCTCTGTGCCTCAGCACACTCACCCCGCAACCTGGGGATGGGGGACCTGTGAGGAGCCTGCCGTCCTGAAGGGGGCCAATGCCACCCTCTCGATCCAGCCTCCCCGTCGGCCCGGACTGTGCTCTGATCCACCTTTACATGAAAGGAGAGGGATCCCAGGGTGGCAGAAAGTGCTGCGATTACTGCTGCCCCGGGACACAAGGCTCCGGTCCGTTTGAGTCCATTTCCCAGCCTCCTGTTGTAATAAGGTGTGGCCCCGTGACTGCGCCCCAGTCCATGGAATTTGGGTGAAGGTGATGAGCACGACCTCCCAGCCTGGCACATGCTCCTGATTGGCACCCCTGGGCTCAGCCTGTCCACCCACGTGCTCTGGGCAGGCGGGCAGTACGCGGCCCCAGGGTCGATGCCGCTAAGGGCAGCACAACCAGAGGTGTGCCAGCTCCAAGCTGGCTCCCTGGGCAAGGGGCAGCCACCCTGCCTGGCCGGATTCAGTGTGGCTTCACCCTCTTTTGCCTTTGAATCTGCCAGATACGACAGTCCCCTAAATCCACAGAAGAAGCGTTTCGGCCCGGGAACTGGGCTCTGTGCCTGGGAGCCTGCCAGCCTGCAGGGTGCAGCTCCCGCTGTCCCCACATTCTGCTTCCCAGCCAGCAGCATGTCCTCAGCTTCACTTCCACGTCTGTTGGTGAGAAAGAGTAGAAGAAGCAAAAATACACAGAGGATGGTTTGGTCAGCTATGAATAGTTCTGACCCACATTCAACTACTATCCTCAAATTTTTTGTGAAAGGATCACAGAATCTCCGAGTCTCTTGCAAAAGAAAAAAAACCTAAACTAAATAAGAAAAAAGAGACATTAACTTTGACTTCATCCATCTTTTGCCTATCTGACCGTGGAGTCTGTACTGACACAGAAACTACATTTACAAAAATCTTTAGTTCTATGCACTTTTCCTTCATAGCACTTGACTTCTACAGTTAACTGAGTCAAAAATCTGATTCTAAAATGTGTTTAGGAAAACAAAGCAACCAAAATGGCCGAAGCAATTTTGGAAAGGGCGAGTAAATTTGGAGGATGTGTACCCCCACTTTCAAGACTTCCTGCAGCAGACAGGCAGTGCAGTGTGGGGACAAGGAGAGACTCAGAAAGGGGGGCAGAAGAGAGAACCCAGAAACAGTACCACGCCATATGATATGGTCACCCATTTTTTGACAAGGGTTCCAAAGCAATTCATAATATATCATCTTCAAAAATTATCTGTTAAATGCGGGTCTTCCCTACTAGGCTATACACCCTGGGAGGAGAAAGACATATCTCGTTCATTATATATCCCAATACTTAACACAATACCTGGCAGGAACTCAAAACTCAACAATGAATTTTTGAAGGAAGGAAGAGGGACGGATGGCAGGCAGCCATTCTTGATCTCTCAGGCAGGAATGGGATCTTTCTTTCTTTTTTTGTTTTTTTTTTTTTGAGACAGAGCCTCAAGCTGTCACTCTGGATAGAGTGCTGTGCATCACAGCTCATAGCAACCTCCAATTCCTCGGCTCAAGCGAGTCTCCTGCCTCTGCCTCCCAAGTAGCTGGGACTATAGGCGCCCACCACAGTGCCTGGCCATTTTTTGGTTGCAGCCGTCATTGTTGTTTGGCGGGCCCGGGCTGGATTCGAACCTGCCAGCTCAGGAGTACGTGGTTGGTGCCTTAGCCCGTTGAGCCACAGGCACTGAGCCAGGGATCTTTCTTCAAACTCAGACCTCTGTCGATCACCACACAGCCTGTTCTTTTGTTCTTCACCCACACAAGATGTTGGGTAATGTATCATTCACTCTACAACTCCCTTTGCTTCCAAAATGTGGTCTTGCCAGACACAAAGACGTGAATATGGGAAGTAAGCAGGTCGCTCATGCCATCTGCTCTGGCGGGAAGGTGGCTTTATTAAGAGTACTTATCTTCACTTTAGCTTGTGATTTAAGCAGCCCCAAACTTAGGAGGGCTTTTCTAGCTCCTTCAGCTCTTCCCCCAAGGCCTCTCTTGCAGGGTCAGCTGGCTATGATCTGGGTGGAGTTCAGCTTGTGGACTAGAATGTCACAGGTAAGAAGTGGAGGCCTCTCTTGGCAATCCTTGTAGAGTTTCCCTGCTGTGCAGGGAAAAATGGAGAAATGGGGTCACTGAAATTGGTTTCAACTAAGGCATTTTTAGCTGACAAGAACATGAAAATCTGCTTCTTTGGAACAGAAGCTTTTCTTATTGAATTAGAACATGAGATAATTTGCTCACTTTTCCTTTTGACAAAATAAATGTCTGTGTTAACCGAAGGAGAAGCAGTCCGGCCTCACCCTGGGCTGTGTTCTTTCCCCCATTTCCAGGGAGAAAGGGCAGCTTCCCTCGGGGCTAGCAGAGAGAGGTTTGGGAATGAGGCTATTTTCTTTTAGGGTGGAGCTGATGGCTTTCCCGTTATCTCATAAAAAACAAAACACAACCTCAACTTACAGAATACACTCCAATTTTTTCCCAAAGCCTTTTCATTTGCTGCTCCCACTGTTTCTCTGGGGTCGGAAGGTCCTTCCCCCAACCTGGTACATGAGACCCTTTTTTCAGAAACTTCAGGGAACCTGTCCTCCTCTCTGTCTGGGAAAGTGTCCAGACAGAGACTGACACGAGCCCCACCCTGCCAGTCCTGTGTATGGAGCCTTAACTCTGTGCAGGGTGCGACGCTGGGCTCAGAGGGGACGGCAGTGGAGGAAGAGCAGTCACAGGGGCTGAAGTCTGAGGACTGTAGTAGGACATGAGTGGCCAGGGCTCTGTCCCAGTGCTGGCACCAGCTCACTGTGCGCCTGGATTTTAGTAACTTTCAGCCTCAGATGCCTCACCCGTGATGTGAAAAAAAAATTGTGAGTCTCTTCTTTGTCTTAATGATTCCATGCAGCAGGGTTCCACAAATTGGCAAGTGAAGAATAGAATGCACTCAATATTGAACGTCGCCTTTTGCATCAAATTTCTAAATTAGGAGTAAGGCCACACATTGTATTTGCTTCCCAGGGCTCAAATTACCACAAAAATGTGATTCTCAGAAACAGAAACTTACACTCTCAGTTCTGGAGGTGAGCAGGGCATGTTCTCTCTGAAAGCCGTCAGGGAGAATTTGTCCTTGCGTCTCCCGTTTTGGGTGGTTGCAGGCATTCCTTGGCTTGTGGCTACATAACACCAGTGACTCTGTCTTTACATAGCTTTATTCTCTCTCTGAACCTTCTCCTCTTTGGTTTTTTATAAGGGCACTTACTGAATTTACAGCCCATCTAGATAATCCAGGATGCTCTCCTTTGTGAGATCCTTCATTTAATTACATCATTACAGACCTTTTCCAAATAAGGTCACATTCACAGGTTCCAGAGGTTAAGACACAGATCTTCCAGGGGTGGCCAACCTGTGGCCCGTGGGCCACATGCAGAATACATGAGGACTTTTTTGCTTATCTGTTTTGTCAGATATCATGAAAATTTTGCATGACCCTTTTTGTTTTGGTCATCAGCTTTTATTAATGTTTGTGTATTTAATATGAGGCCTAAGACAACTCTTCTTTCAAAGTGGCACAGAGAAGCCAAAAGATTGGACATTCCTGTCAGACCGTTCGGCCCACTCCGCACATCACCCCATGCTCCCTCCCAGGACCAGCACCTGGTAATTGTGAGCTGCACTGCTACACAGGTGCTGTGTTAACTAATTATTGTCTTTCCAAAGCACATCTCACAAACTTCAAATTACTTAACCCTCAAAGCAATCTCAGAGGTAAGTGGGGTCGTCCTATTTAAATAAGAGGAAGCTGAGACCCAGAGAATAGCTTTGCACTCAAGGCCACAGAACTTCTAGGAATTAAAGCTGCGGTGTAAATCCAGGCCCATTGGACAGGAGATTGCAAGACTTTTTTTCTCCCTCTAGAAAAGAGGAGGATGCTTCATTGGCAAGGCAGGAGTTAGCACTCAGCCAGCTGCCACAGCGCCCTCTATGGAAGGATGCCTTCCTCATCCTCTCACCACCTCCTTGTCTGTGGCAGCGGATATCACAACAATTTTGCACAGACCTTTTTGTTTGCTCATCAGCTCAGCTCTGCCAAGCCAGCCCTGCATAGAAATAGTCACCGGCCGGCCCTCCACCAGCGACATCTGCCCCTCCCCGGTCCCTTCTGAAGTGCGGGCTCACACAAGCCTCACCCGGCAGGCCCAGGTGATGCACCTGCCGAGAAGTAACAAATGAATGGCTGGCCTGTGTCGGTTGAACCACTGGAGGAAGGAGTCCGGCATCTAGTGGACTAACCAACATGAGGAAGAATTCGAACTTTCTAGCCCACCGACTTGAGGTGGATGAGCACAGGGGACAGTGGTCTCTCCCTGAAGATGTTCAAGCTGAGTCCATGGCCACCTGTTAGGGGAGCTGTCAGGGGCTCCTGCCCTGGGTTATAGGTGGGACTAGAGGATATCAGAAGGTTCTGGAAGCCATAACATCTCCTACCACGTGGAAGAGGACCCCAGCTGCATCTGAAGCAGTGCCTGCTCCGTGTGACCAACTTGTGTGGATCTTACCAACAGAAACCAGGCCCAGAGAGACAGCGTGTCCCTGTGTTAGCTCAGGTTCCCTGAGAAGCAGGCAGAAGAGATGAGTATAGACACACCAAGACTGACAGAGAACATGCCCGTAAAGGATCAAGGAAAGACAGCCACAGATGGGGGAGACTCTGGACCACCGGGCAGCTCTGACCTGCATAGGACAAGGGACAGAGGGGGGCAGGGAGAGGGGACGTGCCTGCTTCCCAGTAGGGAGGCAGTCTTTGAGCTCTTGTCACTTGTAGGAAGAGTCTCTGACTCACAGAGGAGACCTGCATGAGTGCCCACCCTGTGCTCGGTCATTGTCTAGGGCAGCGCATGTGAAGTGGAGCCTCAGTGAGAATTCAGGTGACCCCTAAAGGACTGGAGCCTTCCTCCTTCCCACTGCAGGAGATCTGAGCAGCATCTTTTCCCGGCTATTGTAGGATGAGGCTATTGACACGAAGGTCAAGAATGGCAAACTAAGGCATGACCAAGAAAATGTTACATCTGGCAAGGGTGGGGTGGATGGGGGGTGGTAATTGCCTGGGGATACGTAAAAGTTTACTGAGGTGGAGACTTAAGATTTGCACACTTTAATGGACATAGCTATTGGATAGTCATCAAAAATTGTATAAGTAATGCGTTTACTGCTCCATTGCTTCCCTGGGCCACCTGGAGTTTTATTTCTGAAAATATTTGCTCAGTCAGAAGAAAGGCTTTTCATAGGTGTTAGATATATTGAATGTGGTGTAGTAGAGAGGCAGGCAGAGAAAGGGCCCAGAACTGAGAAAAGGTAGCTTCACCGTTCCCTGGCAGGCAGAGCTGAGCCCTCAGGTAGCCGAGTGAACCGAGCTGGTATGTGGGACTGGGAGAGGGCCCAGCAGGGTGGAGCAAAGGGAAATGCCCTATGGCAATGACAGAGAGGTGGCCAAGGTTAGGAAGGGAGGAACAAAGTCACAGAAGGGGCTACAGTAGACAGCCCGGCCCTGCTGCCTTCTCCGGGGCCTCCAAATGGGTGCCTGCTTGTCATCCCAGGAGCAGCAGGGGAGCTCCTGGCCATGACTCGCAGGTCCTTCCCCTCGACAAAGCAGGGAAGTCATCAAAATTAACCTTCACCTACACACCCCCAGCTCACCTCCCCTCTGACCTGCGGTTGGCTGCTCTGGAGACCAATATTGTCCCAGAGGAAGGGAACAGTGGGAAGCCAAGGTCTACCCACTAGGGGCCCTGGCCAGGGGCCTCCTTGCCGTCAGCCCGGGAGAAGAAGCTGGGTGTACATGTGGGTGTCACTCCACACTCCCACACCACACAGAGTGATTGTAGGAAAGCAAGCCACCCACTTCATAGGCCAAACATGCAGGGGATCCAGTGGCAATCTCCCAGGGCCATTTGGGGCAGTCCCCAGAGCCTGCCCTCCTGGGTTTCAGGTCTTTATGTAGCAAACATTTCCTGAGCCTCCTTTGTGTGCCAAGGACATAGAGACGCAGGCGACACAGGCCCCACTCCTGTGCTCAAACTTTCAGGTCACTCCCAGATCCTGCACTTCCCTGGCCAAGATGAAGGTGCATAAGGCAATCTGTCCCTGCCTCAGTCTGGGCATCCCCAAACACTTGCCTCAACACCAGGTAGAAAGTCAGAGAGGACATTGGGGGACTGAAGTGTGACGCAGCTTTGAGGAGGGAGATGGAGCTGAGTAAGGAAGAGGCTCAGGCTGAAAGGAGAACTGAGCAGCCGGGAAGGTAAGGCCGGCCTGGGTTTTCTGGGAGGCACTGATATATGGAAAAGCTGAACAACTCAGCCTCACCTTCCCAGCAACTGCATTGTAATAAGAGATGCTCACCCTGCTGTGCCCACGCCAGGTCACATGCGGCACCCCAGGCCGTCCCTAGGGGAGACTGCTCTGGCCTTACAATGCCCCCACTTGTAAGGTGCCTTGGAGAAGCTGTGGGAGGGGAAAACTATCTGTTTTCTCACCTGGAGCTCAACCCCATGTAAGGCCAGTAACACGTGGTCATGCCAGCAGCCCCTGTAGCACCAAAACTCAGGGCTCACACGGGATTATTCATCAAAGCGCCTACTTAAACCCCTTGTTTCTCTTCTCAGAACAGAATTTCAGCCAGGTTTATACAGTGAAGCATTTCCACAGGCCTGCACTGGAGATAGCTCAGCTGACTCTCCTATGATGACTCTGGATTTGATTTTTCCTGCTCTCATTCTAGGACAGAGAGCTGAAAGCAGCACTAATGCATTCACTGTTTTTGTGGGCTGGTGAAGTGGAGGGGTTTCCTGCAAGGCTACCTTCAAGCCAACACATGGCTTGACAGCCGGTCTCCGTCCTCCCAGGGCATTTGCAGTGTCTCTCAGCTGGCACACCCGGCTAGCTCAGGCTGGAGTGTCTGACAGCTTCACATCTGCAATTTTGGAATCCAGCCTCTCTCTACGACTGGTGACTCTGACCTCCTTCAGAGCCTTAAAGCGTTTTCTCTCAGATGAACCAGAATCTGTGATAGGAAATGAGGCAGTGTTAAATTGGTCCAATATTTTATGCCAGATGTTTAAACAAGCAAAGAAATATACTTAAGAAAATACATGTCCACACAAAAGAATTAGAAATAAAAGGATTACATAAAAAGCATGCAACAAGAGATTATTTATAAAAAAGAAAATACATGGAAAATAAACAATCACAAAGTTCCCTTTGCTAAAGAGAAATTGTTCTCCCCTCGACCCAAGGTTCTCTCAGCACCTTTTAGGGGGAGGGAATGTTTGGCGAATAACAGCTAATTCTCCAGGAGGCCAGGACCCTGGATTAAGATAGGATCTCTGGCAGGAAATGAATGGGGCATTTCATAAATGTGCTTTTTGCTCAGACTGCTGCTTAGAGGGTGCAGAGCCAAGCTAACTAGGCTCGTGGGATGGCTCCAATTATTGGTTACCCTAGGGCTCAGTGCCCAGCCCCGTCTCCCGATGGTATCTGGCACCCAGAGTCACTGAGGTCATGGTGCCACTCTCCATGCTGTAATTTCCTCACCCGTGCTGCGGAAGAGGCAGTTGTACTTGGTATTTTCAAGGTTGCCTATGGGGGCCTAAGGAAGACCCCAGTGCTGGCTTCTTCCTCTGAACCTTGACAGCAGCTGAGTCTGCACCTAAAACACAGCTCCTAGCTGTGCTCCTGGGAGCTAGAAGGACTAGGAGGCACACAGATCCTGCCCGCCCTGCCTGGCCATTGCCCGTTCTCTCCTCAGCATCCCTGGAAGGATTGTGTAGACTCTGGACAGCTGCTGAGGGGGCCGCACCAGTCCTCAGGTGGGCCTTACGGTTCATAGCATCTTCACAGTGTCAGGCCAGGCTCTGTCACCTTGGGACTCCCACACGTGGCTCAGAGTTTTACTTCTGGGAGCCACACAGTGCTCACCCTTCTTCCATCTGGCAACTCTTCCAGGCCCCCGGGCTGCACAGCCCCTCCTCTTTCTATAATCCTCACCCCCCCCCCCCAATACCATTGATTCTTCTCCAATTACGCAGCCATCTTTTCTCACCAGGTGGCCCTTAAGAGTGTGGCTTTTCCTTCCTTTGCCTTCAAGTTCCTCCTCTGTCTGACCTCCCCCTTCCACGGTCTTCCTCACCACAAACCCAGCACGGACTGAGAACACAGCAGACACCCAACCAACTCAGAAACCTCTGGCTAAAGCTGCATCGAAGATTCGCTCACATTCGTCTGAGGTTCTTTCAATGGTGTTGGGAAGATTAGTAAGTGGTTTAGGAATATATATAAAGTGCTGTGAAAACTTCAGAGCAAACACAAACAAAACATAGGCCTATGCTAAGCTGCACAGTCCAAGGCAGAGAAATGAAAACCCTCATTTGGCTCATAGCAGATGACCCCTTGGCCCTGAGCCTCAGCAAGGAACCCCAGACATCAACAGTCAATGACCTGAGGCCTATTTTCTTACTGCACTTAGATGGTGAAGGATTTTCATAACTTTTTAGTTTTGAGTCTTTTCTGCAAATCAACTTTCACAAGGGTATACCATGACAAGGCTTCATAGGATGACACCCAGGCCGAAGGCCTAAGCCCACAGCTGAGCTTCCCTTCATCGCTCAGAAACCTCTGAGAATCTTAGAATGCTGGGGTTCCATAGAACTCAGTATGGAAAGCATACTTCAGATCTTTCTGTAACGTGGATTGATGAAAGACCTGCAAAATCATCACACCCTTCACGCTTCACATCTCTAGTAGCTGCTAGAAGATAAGACAGTGCAACTCACAGAACAATGGGGTTGGAAAAAAACAGAGATATTGCCTGGACCAACTCTCTCACTCAACAAAGAAGGAAACCTCAAACTCTTGAGCTTAAGCGATTCTCTTGCCTCAGCCTCCCAAATAGCTGGGACTACAGGCGCCCACCACAACCCCTGGCTATTTTTTGTTGTTGTTGTAGTGTCATTGTTGTTTAGCTGACCCACGTAGGGTTCGAACTTGCCAGCCTCAGTGTATGTGGCTGACACCATAACCACTGTGCTATGGGCGCTGAGCCTTTATTAATTTTTATTGCATCCATTTTGTTAATTTTTGCAGAGATCATACTCATGTTATTCTAGTTCATTATTTATGCTCTTATATTTGTTATTTTCTTCCTTTTATTCTCTTTAAGTTTACGTTTTTGTGCTTTTTCTGGCTTTGAGAATTGTAGACTTAGTTCATTCATTTTCAGACCACTTTCAGGTAACAACTTTATTGAGATATAATTTGCACACTGTAAAATTCATCCACTTAACATATTATTAACATATACTACTGCAGTAATCTTGTCCATATGTCATTTTTTACATGTGCAAGTTCTTTATTAATTTTAACATACCTGCATTTTTTATCTGGCTTTCTTTCTATTATCCTAATTTTTTAGAACTCTAGCCCTTCTGTTTATTATGTCTTCAGACTTGTGGATGGTGGCTATTTTCCTCATTTTTAATGTGTTTTATATATTCTCTCCTAGACTATAGAAGAGTCCTACCACCAAAGTGTTAATGTATTTACTTCTCCAGGCAAACAAAAAGTATCAGCAGCGGGGGATCCTTTTTTCTTTTAGGAGTCAGGGTCTTGCTATGTGGCCCAGACTGGACTCCAACTCCTGAGCTCAGGGATCCTCCTGCCTCAGCCTCCCAAGTAGCTGAGACTACAGGTGCATGCCATAACACCCAGCTGCGTATTAAGGGCTTTGACTTGGAAGCTTCCTGGACTTCTGGATAGCATAAATTCACACTTAAATCTACAACAGGCTCAGGCTCAGAGTTTTGATATCACACAAGAGAAATTTTCACTCCAGGACCATGCCGAAATAGATGTGCTGTTTTGTTAACTTGCTGTGCCACTGGACAAGTTTCCCAAAGGTCATGGCCCTCCAAGAATGCCAGCTTTAAGCAGACTGTCATTCTAGCTTCCTTCCATGTGCAGGGCCCAGGTCTCATTGTCTGCCCTTATGTGAGTGTGAAAGCCCAGGCCCCTACATTGCTGGAAATGGTCATCATGACCATGACCCAAACCTCCACCATCCATCTCACCCCTACACTGACCCCCACCTCCATCTCAGGAGTAAGCTGCAGCCCCTCATTCACTCTCTGCTATGGCTTTTAGTCCCCTTTTCCTTTCTGGTGCCTGATAATTTTCCTTTCTTGCTTGCATACTTGGCTACTCATTTACAATAATTTTGTTATATTTTATATGGGTGTTTGTGGCAGAAGGGTTATATTTATCCAACATTTCCTACAGCCATTTTCTCCCTGGGTTTTATAGTAATTCACATCAACACTATTTATTATCCATCTGCAATGGTACCTGTTTAGTAAATGCAAGGAAGTATTTCTTATAAGAATTATGGTGTTTTAGGCTAATGGAGAATGGTACAGACAGTCTAAATTCTTCAAGGGCTAAATCTGAGTTGTTGGTATGGTACCTCTACTCAAGCTAGGACTCCGGTGTGATCTTTTTCTCCTTCCATTTTGCTCATAACTCTCCTATTCTGGTTAAAGAATCGTATAGATTTTGGATCTCTTGTCAAAGCTGTTTAATGTCCATTTGGAACAGCCAAGGCTGGTATCAACAGTTTCTCATTTTAATCCCCGTGTTTTCAGATGGCACATGAGGACAAGAGAGTTTAACTGACACACTGGAGGTCACTTGGTGAGGGAGACGCTAACCAGAAGCGAAGAGCTCTTTCTAACTCATCAAAAAATGAGTGGAGATTTTGGTGAACAGTTCTACCCTTTTGTTCTCTATCCTTAGGCACCACTAAGCTATTTATCAACTTGCATTTATTATCTTCTAAACAGGATGATAATCCCTTTGATGTTAGAATATTTTCCCTCTCCCTCTCCCCTGACATGTAGGATTATATGATGTTGATATTTCCCTAATCCATGATGCTGGACTAGAGGGAGGACTCAAGTGACACTTGTTATGCCCAAGAGTAAAGCCCTGCTCCATATGGAAATATTTCAGTGTGCTGGGCACATAATTTATGTCACAAGATGCTACAAGCTGAGTTGAAAATGTCTAGGACAAACATCTCTTATTGGGGCTGGAGGTCATGTGAGCAAGTTGATGCCTCCTATTTCTCCTGAAAATCCATCTGCTGCTGGTCATCAAATGGATTGTTCTGGTAATGGAAATAAGTGGGGGAGGCTCACTAGAACCAGAATAGAATTGCAAAATGTTCAGTGATTTCATGACTTCTATCATGAACCTTGTTGAAAAGGTTATCCTCGGAGCTAGGCTGGGTTACCCATAGCTCCATCGTGATGGGAAGCAAGGGTCACGAGATCAGAACACTGTTTATTTCCTTTATATTATTAGGACCCCTGGGGTACTAAGAAGTACTCAGAAGGGGTTCTTGTCCTCAATCTAAGGTTTTGGAACCTTTGCAGCCAGAACCACACAGGACATCTCCTTTCCCTCTTGCTACATCCTTTGCAAAGCTGCCTCCAAGATATAAGAACTAAGCAAAATTCTGTAAAGAGAATGAAAGTTTAATGACCCAGAGTCAACAGGGAAACTGCTGAATTTAGTAGTAGAAAATTCAAAAAGTCATACGCAAATAAAAAGAATAAGCATGAAAGTGACACTCCGTCTTCACCTGGCCCGTCACGCCTGCATGAGAGAGACGATCGCAGCGCTAACTTGTCAGTCAGCACACGGCGCAGCTGTTCCATCATGATTACTCCCATACTTAGGGGAAGTGAGCTGGAATGAGAGTGCAGGAATCACATCGGCTGTTCCGAGATCACCGCATTTTTAAGTCCACTCCCTCTGGGAAGCTAAAAGACAGGTCACTATGATTTGAATGGGATGAAAGTCATTTGAATTTGTTAAGTTTCTTACAATACATGTAATTATAGAATCATAAAATCTCAGGGTTGGAAGGGAACTTAAAAGGTCATTTAGTCTGTCCAATTCAGGAATCTCCTTCACCATGTTCCTACCAACGGGTGAGCCAAGCCCTGCTTCCATTGCTGCGGGATGGGAGATTGCTTCTCCTCAAAGCAGGCTAATGGAACTATCCCTTTTCTTGAAGAGCCAAAGATTTCCCAGGAAAGATCACAGCTTTTTAAAAAACAGTTTATGGGCAGTGCCTGCAGCTCAAAGGAGTAGGATGCCAACCCCATATACTGGAGGTGGTGGGTTCAAACCTGGCCCTGGCCAAAAACTGCAAAAAAAACCCCCCAAAAACAGGTTTCCTTCAAATCCATGCTGAGGCACTATAGCAGGCTCCTCCTCTTTCTTTCACCCTGAGATTCCCCTGTTGGGAGTCCCCCAACTCTTTTCCCTTTGTAGGGAAAATCTTGTCCCTCTCTTTTTCCCACTTCTTGCCAGCTCATGTACACCCTTACTGAAGAAATCCCCAGACCACCAGAAAGGAGCCATCAGCCTCCTTCCCCTCCAGCTCTCCCACCAGTGCCTGCCACCATGCCTGGCTAATTTTTTTATTTTTAGTAGACATAGGGTCTTGCTCTTACTCAGGCTGGTCTCAAACTCCCGACCTCAAGAGATTCTCCCACTTTGGCCTCCCAGAGTGCTAGGATTGGCCAGAGGTGTGAGCCACTGTGCTAGCCAGAACTTTCTCACTTACTAGGGATGACACACCTGCTGTCATCAGTTAAATTTGAATTACCAGGCAGGTCCTCTTCTCCACCTCTTCTGGATCATTCTCCTAGGTCTGTAAACATATTCAGGATTTCCTTAAACATAGCCTCTCTTCACCCTGCTTTTCCTCTCTCTGAGACTCCATCATGGCTCATCCCTCCAGTATTAGTTAGGATAGGCTAGGGCTATGCAGCTCTAACAAACATCCCCAAATTGAATGCAACAAAGGTTGGTTTTTTCCCCTCACTAAGACAGAGTCTACTGTAGGTCAAAGTGATTCCCCAGAGCAATGTCTTTTCTGCAGTGACTCAGCAACACAGGCTGCTTTAAGCTGATGTCTCCCTTCTTCTTGAGACAAGAACTCCACTTGCTGCAACAGAAGTGATAAATCCCTCCTAAGTTCAAGGAGGTAAGATATGTTTCTCCTTTGTGCCAAGGAGGAAGAAAAAAATTAAAAAGAGATAGTCACTTTTTTAAAAATAATTTTATTAAATCATAATTGTGTACATTGGTGCAATCATAGGGCAGAATGTGCTTCATATACAATCAGAAATATTTTGATTGTACTGTTAGAGATAGCCTTCATGGTGTTTTCTTAATCACTATATAA
>CAUYON010135206.1:0-15266 GCA_963573935.1 Arctocebus calabarensis | reverse complement strand
TAGAGTGCTGTGGCATCACAGCTCACAGCAACCTCCAATTCCTGGGCTCAAGCGAGTCTCTTGCCTCCGCCTCCCAAGTAGCTGGGACTACAGGCACCCGCCACAACGCCTGGCCATTTTTTGGTTGCAGCCGTCATTGTTGTTTGGCGAGCCTGGGCTGGATTTGAACCCGCCAGCTCAGGTGTACGTGGCTGGCGCCTTAGCCTGCTGTGCCACAGGCGCTGAGCCAGTATTCTTAAGGAATACTTTGTTAAGGCAGCATTTCTATCATTAGTAATAGCATAAAATAACTTACACAGTTGGAATATAATTATGTAACTATAGTAGTATATATAACTTATATGTTTTAGTTTTTAAGAACAACCAAATATATTTCTTATAGTTCTCATTTCCTGGCTCATTCCCTGGTGCTAGCCATATACACTAAAGCTAACAACAATGACAACTGGAACAAAAAACTAGCCAAGCTTTGCGCAGCGCTCGTGGCTCAAAGGAATAGAGCACCAGTCCCATATACCAGAGGTGGTGTGTTCAAACCCGGCCCCGGCCAAAAATTGCAAAAAGAAAATAGCTGTGTGTTGTGGCAGGCCCCTGTAGTCCCAGCTACTTAGGAGAGTGAGGCAAGAAAATTGCTTTAGTCTAAGAGTTTGAGGTTGCTGTGAGCTGTAACACAACGGCACTCTACCAAAGGCGACATAGTGAGACTCTGTCTCAAAAAAAACACCCAAAATATTTCCTTGTATTAATTTTCATATAGTAATGTACTGACAAAATGAAAATAGCATAACAGAGGAAGAATATACAATGAAATCTCCCGTTCTGCTAGGCTTGGTGGTCACTTCTATAATCCTTGGCCAATCCTTGGCCTCAGCTATTTGGGAGGCTGAGGCAAGAGTATCACTTTAGGCCAAGAATTTGAGGATGCTGTGAGCTGTGATGGTACAGCACTCTATTGAGGGTGATAAAATGAGTCTGTCTAAAAAAAAAAAAGAAATCTCCCATTCAGTCCAATTCCCTTTCCTCCAGACACTCGCGTTATCAATATCTGTGTATCCTTCCAGAGATGGATGTACAAAGAAAACAAATGTATTTTTTAAAAATGGTAACACATTATATCTATTGTTCTATAGTTTGCATTCTATATTTCAAAAATATATTTTAGAGACCTTTTTATATTCATGTATGAAGCACTTTCTCATTCTACTTTGTATTTTTAATGTGTTCCTTTGTATGTATGTACTGTATTTAACAAGGTTCCTATTAAGGGATTATCTTTTTCTATTAAAAAAATACAACCTTGTTAGCTAGGCATGGCGGGTGGCTCACACCTGTTATATATACCAGCACTTTGGAAGGCCAGTGCAGAAGGATTGCTTTAGCGCAGGAGTTTGAGACTAGTCTGAGCAACATAGTGAAACTTTGTCTGTAAAAAAAAATTTTTTTTAAAGAAGTTAGCTGGTGTAGTGGTGCGGATCTATAGCTCTAGCAGTTTGGGACATTGAGGTGGGAGAATTGCTTAAGCCTAGTAATTGGCGATTGCATTGAGTTATGATTGGGCCACTGCAGTTCAGCCTGAGTGATGAAGTTAAACCCAGTCTTTCAGAAAAAAAGAAAGACAGAAAGAAAAATAGTCCAACCTTGTGTATCACTTTGCATGTGTATGAGTAAAGCTGTGGTATTGTATCTGTTGAGCCATAGTATATGTGTTTATAACTTTGAGAGTTGCTGCCAGAATTTCCATGGTGTTGTTTTTACTAATGATTTTTAGAGATGCTTATTTCCACAAAGCCTCTCTCATTACACTGTACTATCTTATTAAGACGTTTGACTATTTTTTCAAGTATTTATATTTCTGTGAACTACCTATTCCTGCTCAGTACCTACTATTCTATTGAGTTGTCTTTTTGATTTATAATATAAAAATTTATTAGGATTCTGTGTCAACGAAAGTAACTTTTTATGATTTTTAGCCTCAAAACTTTTTCTTGGTTTGTCATTTGACCTTGTTTATTGAGATTTTTTCTATACAGACAGGTTTATAGGTAGTCGAAATTATCTATTGGTTATCATTTGGAATTTATGTCAAAGTTAAAAAGTTTCTCACTCTTGGCCCAGCACCTTTTATAAAGGAATTTACCTGTAGTTTCTTCTAGTACCATTTTAGCTTTATTTTTTTCTTTAAATCTTTTGATCTGTTTGGAATTTATCCTTATATAAGGTGTGGGTTTGAATCCAGCTTCATTTTTTTTTCTGAATGGATCTACATGGTGGCAACATCATTAATTAATGATCTACCTTTAATTCTCTGGATTGAGGGACAGCTTTGGGGGAGGTAGTGTTTCCTCATGAAATTTTCTCTGTGGATATATAGATTAGGTATAGGTTGGGAGTTAATATATAGATAATCTTTTTGACTACTTCATATTCTTAAAGATTTTTTTGTTTCATTTATTTTATTGAACAAGGTAGTTGGGTCAGTTGCTACCAGCCAATTTTGATAAATCTATTATTCATATTTTTTTCTTTTTAAAAAAAATTTCTTAGGGGAGTCTTATGTTTCATAAACTGAGACCTGTAGATCAACTGAGGCATCTTCTTGTGAGTAATGTGGGTGGAGATGGAGAAGAAATTGAAAGATTCTTTAAATTACATCAGGTAATTACTTACACTTTTTAAAAAATGTGATGATATTTTAAATAGTGCAACAGGGTGACTACATTATGTAATTCTACATTAATTGGGACTAAAATACTTCAATAAACAGATAATTTTAACAATATTGCTTTCTTTGCCTAGTCAAATATATACCAACATTTGAAAGCAGGATTAATATGGTACAAATATTTTAGTAATCTCAGGGTTTTATTCTGTGTTGTTGATAAATTTTTACATTAAAGTTAGTATACTAGTAATAGTTTAATATTCAAGTTACATGATAAATACATTTTTATGAAAAGCACAAAACATTTATGTGTAAGTCTTTTTTTGTTCAATTGTATGTTTTTGGCTTAATGACTTGAGGCAACAGTATGGAGATCAAAGCCATAACTAGAATTGAAGAGGTAAAATTGGGAGGGTTTAGTTTAAAATACCACGTCAAAGTTAGGTATACAAACCCTGGATTCAAACCACCCATGGTAAAAATCTCAGCTCTACCACAGGGGTAAATTACTTGAATTTTCTGTGCTTCAGTTTCCTTCAATGTGAAGCATGCATTACATTGTACATGACATGAAGGTTAACATATGCTGAACTCTTAAATTAGTGCCTGACACATGATAGGTGCTCAATATATGTTAGTATTTACTTTTACTTTCTAAAAAGTAGGAAGTTACAAGAAGAAAATCAGAGAAGACATGAAGATCATTTGAGCTCAGGAGTTTGAGGTTACTATGAGATATGATGCCATGGCACTCTACCAAGAGGAACATAGTAAGACTCTGTCTCAAAACAAAAACAAAACAGAAAATTGGAGAAATAAACCAGTAACAAAATTAGAATCTAGAAAAAAAGAGAGCATTCTTTAAGACTAGCACTTGTGATAAACTTTATTACCATCAGTATTCATTAGTCAGCATCTGTTATGTGCTAGGTACAGATTTAAACACTGGACACACAATTGCAAATAAGCCTTTTAAAATGTTATTTTTAACATAAGGAAGATATTCTTCTTTTTACAGGAAGACCAGGCTTGTGCAACTTGTCTTATTCTTGCTTGCTCCACTGCTGCCTGTGATAGAGAAGTATCTGCTTGGGCAACTCGGGCTTTCTTCAGGTATGTGTCAAGGATTTTTTGCTTCTAGGCTACTTTTTAAAGTGGTTTCAATATCATTGTGATTGTTAATGGCCTTGCCAAACAGTTGTGACTGTAGACAAAGTACTAAAGTGTATTTTTCAAAATGATAAAATCTGGGCAGATTATAATACTTATGGAAGCAGTATTAGCATAATTCTGTTCTCTAACTTCTTTTCTAATCTTCTTTCTACCTCAGTTACAATCTCACCTCTTTTTCACTTCCTCGAATATTATACCTGTTATGTGTATCATTGGTTTTTTTTTTTTTTTTTTTTCCTTTAGAGACCGAGTCTCACGTTATTACCCTCGGTAGAGTGTGGTGGTGTCACAGCTCACAGCAACTTCCAACTCCTGGGCTTAGGCAATTCTCTTGCCTCAGCCTCCCGAGTAGCTGGCCCACCACAACGCCTGGCTATTTTGTTGTTGCAGTTTGACCGGGACTGGGTTCGAACCCGCCACCCTCAGTGTATGGGACTGGTGCCCATACACTGAGCCACAGGCACCACCCTGTATCGTTGGTGTTCAGGGATTCTGAATCACTTTAAGGAAACTTGGTATCAAAGAGATATTTTTATTTGGAAAATATTAGCTAAGAAGTTGAAATGTGATTTTTTTTGTGTGTTTGTGTGTGTGTGTGTGTTGCAGTTTGGCTGGGGCCAGGTTTGAACCTGCCACCCTTGAAATATAGGGCTGGTGCCCTACTCACTGAGCCAGAGGCGCCGCCCTGTGATTTTTTTGTTTTATAAAATGTTTTTTAAAGTATTGTCTAACTGTAATCTACTATGAAAATTTTAACGGCATTTATTCCTTAGGTAAACACCATGCATTGCTAATCTGTTTTTAAAAAGAAATTAGCAGAGTCCCTTATAATTCTTCCTGGTGGCAATTTCAATTCAACATTTATAACATAAGTAGAGGCAGTCTCTGGGTTATGAATGAGTTAAGTTCTGTAGGTTTGTTTTTAAGTTGAATTAATAGGTAATTTAGAACAAGTACTTTACCTATTACCTATAATAGCCTCAGTAAGTGTGAATTATACATCAGTTGGATGTTTGTAACTCAAGGACTACCTGTATTTATTATGTATCTTGTGTATATATTTTCACTGTCAGCACAATATAGTCTGCAATGTTTAAAGTATTTATTTGGAATAAATACTTATTTGGAAGCTAATCAGGACTAGGAACAAATCCAGCTTTTGAGATGGATGGTTTCACAGAATAAACTCAGCCTCTGTTGTCATCAACTAGGTACGGTGGTGAAGCACAGATGAGATTTCCAACCACTCTGCCCCCTCCAAGTAATGTTGGTCCTATTTTGGGGTCTCCTGTCTATTCTAGTGAGTATGACACATGGAAATGAAATTGTTTATAGTCATCTAAATTGTAGAAACTTTCTGGCATATTTTAATCAATAAACCTTTCATTATGTTTTATTTACTGTACTGTTTTATTGCTGAATAAGTCTACAGATCCTGACTCTTTAAAGTGACAATATATTGGCTCGGTGCCTGTGGCTCAAGCAGCTAAGGTGCCAGCCACATACATCTGAGCTGGTGGGTTTGAATCCAGCCCGGGTCTGCCAAACAATGACGGCTGCAGTCCAAAAATAGCCAGGCGTTGTGACAGGCGCCTGTGGTCCCAGCTACTTGGGAGGCTGAGGCAAGAGAATTGCCCAGGAGTTGGAGGTTGCTGTGAGCAGCGATGCCATGGCACTTTACTCCGGGCGACAGCTTAAGGCTCTGTCTCAAAAAAAAACAAAGAAAAAGTGACACTATATTAATATTGAATTCTTTTCTTTTCTTTTTTTGCAGTTTTTGGCCAGGGCTGGGTTTGAACCCACCACCTCTGGCGTATGGGGCCAGCACCCTACTCCTTTGAGCCACAGGCACAGCCCTAATGTTGAATTCTTAATGTGTACTAGGAAGAAAAATAAGTATCTAATAGTATTTAGAGAACTCTTTTGGTATTTATTCAAATGGTAAGGATTGAATGACTTAATAACAAACTCTCACATCAGTGTTTTCCAAAAGTGGAGTTACTAGAATGTTACCGGGAAATGAGATAAGTCCCTAATTTTTTAATATATTGTCGGTAGTATCACTTCTTCTTATGCTTAGAAATAGCTTCTGTGTGTCTAACAAACTGAAAAGATTGGGAGGGAGGTTGTTTTATAAATCATTTTTTCTTGAGACAGAGTCTCACTTTGTCACCTGTGTTAGAGTGCTGTGGTGTCATAGCTCACAGCAACGTCAAGCTCTTGGGCTCAAGCGATCCTCTTGTGTCAGCCTCCCAAGTAGCTGGGACTGTGCGCACAGCTCCTGGCTATTTTTAGTAGAGATGGGGTCTTGCTCTTGTTTAGGCTGGTCTCTAACTCTTGATCTCAGACCATCCACCAAAAGTGCTCAGGATTACAGGCGTAAGCTACAGCACACAGTTCTGTATTATAAATATTCATATTTTTTCCTTTTTTAGGTTCTCCTATTCCTAGTGGTAGTCCTTATCCAAATCCATCCTTTTTGGGAACACCATCTCAAGGTATGTTTTTTTCCTTTGATTGCTACTGATGTTTTTTATAAAGAGCTAGCATTGTGAGTTATCCTTAATGCTTAGTGTGAAGATTAACTTGCCCTATTCCCTTGAAAATAAATGTCATTTAATAGAAGTGACATCCAAGCAAATATTGGTATTTGGTCATGAATGCCTTTAAGAGCTCCTGTAATAGTGTGCCTGGAAAGCCCCTTATTTGGGTGTCAAGATTTAATTTGGGCCTGAAATATGCATAATTCTTTTTTTCTCTCAGAATGAGGAACAGTGAGTTTTCTTTCTGTTTTGTTTTGCATTGTCAATACTTGAAAGTCTACCTAGACCACCACTTAATTCTAAGTCTCTCTTATTAAGGACAACCAAATTAAATATTTATTCTGTTATTTGTGTAAATATTTTCACCTTTGCGTGCAGATACAATAATCTTGCGTTATTGAGAATTTTGAATTTTTAAGGTTATATTTGTATGTATGTACAAGGTATACAGCCTCCTGCCATGTCAACCCCAGTGTCTGCTATGGGAAACCCAGCAAGTATGAGTTGTATGACTGGACCAGAGATTGTGTACTCTGGGAAACACAATGGTATTTGCATTTACTTTTCTCGAATCATGGGGTAAGTTTTTTTATGGAATGATTAACTATTGCTTACCTTGTCCTATTTTTAATAAATGTCTTTAACTTGGTATTTGGGACATCACTTATTCCTATAAAATTTTATTTGTAGTTTTAGCTCACTTGTACATTGATAAGATTGTTTCCTATCGTTATACTTTTTTATTATCTAACTATATTCACTTCTGTGTTTTATTTCTCTCACTTACCCTCTTTCTTTCTCTCTTTTTCTGTCTATATGTATATGAGTAGCATTACAATATAGCTCATCCTTAAACAACACAGGGGTTGGGGCAATGACTCCCTGCATAGTTGAAAATCCACTTATAACTTTAACTCCCCTAAACCTAATAGCCTATTGTTTAGAAGCCTTACCTATTACATAAACTGTTAATTCACATATATTTTGGACTTAGCACAATGCAGACACCTATAATCTGAGCACTTTGAGAGGCCAAGATGGGAGGATCACTTGAGGCCAGGAGTTTGAGACCAGCCTAAGCAGCATAATGAGACCCTGCCTGTACCAAAAGTAAAAATAAAAATTAGCCAGGCATGTTGATATGTGTAGTCCCAGCTACTCAGGAGGCTGAGGTGAGAGGGTAACTTGAGCCTAGGAGTTTAAGGCCTCAGTGAGCTATGAGTGTGCCAGTGAACTCCAGCCTAGGTGAAAAAGTGAGACTATCTCCAAAAAAAAAAACAAAAACAAAAAACAGCTCACATATTTTGTTTGTTGTATGTTTTATATTCAGCTTTCTTAAAGCTATAGAAAACAAAATGAAAATCATGAGGAAAAGAAATACATTTACTATTTATTAAGTGGAAGTAGATCATTATAAAAGTCTTCACCTATATCGTCATAAGACTGACTAGGCTAAGGGGGAGGAGGAAGAGACAGGATTGGTTTTGCTGTATTAGGAGTAACAACTGTGGAAGAAGGTCCGCATAGAAGTGGACTTGTGCTGTTTAAACCTGCATTGTTCAAAGGTCAACTGTGTATCTTTTATATATTAAAATATAGTATTACAGACCTCCCCATAACCCAGTGATGTGTTTATTGGGCTTTTCTGGTTTTGCTCAGCTCATTGGTCTAGTTTTGAAGTTAAAGAGACTCTGTTATTTTGGCTAGAGTCTCAGACATTTACGGTCGTGTTTTGTCAGCTGGTCTAGAATGGCCTCAGCTGAGGCTGCTGGTTTGTCCTTCACATGATCTCTCATCCTCCAGCAGGCTGGTCATTATTAACTTGGTGGTGAGAGAGTTCCACGAGAAAAAGTAGAAATTTATAAAACCTCTTTATTCTTAGGCTCAGAATTGGCCCACCATTCTCTTTTCTGTCTCATTCTTTGACCACAGAGAAGTCTTAAGGCCAACCCAGATTTAAACGGTAGGAAGTAGATTCCTCCTTTTTTATGAGAGTGGCATTAAAGTCACATTGCAAAAGGGATAGTTACAAGAAGAGAGAAAGAATTTCAGTCATTTTTTGAAATTAGTCTACTGTATCATCTAATTAGCTATCATGTCGGGTACACATAGATATCTTCCTTAGATTTGAGATGTATGATTTCATTCATATCATTTGCTAAAAATGTGAAACTGCCAACCTTTATAAATTTATATATTTTTCATTATCAGTTCCCTGTTTAAATTTCTTACCCAGAGGTTTCTGTGTTTTCTTCAGTAGTATTTTGTTATCTGAAATAACTTAGGTATATCAGGTATGAAAATGCTCCTGTTTTCTATTTTTCCAGATAACTTAGTAAAATGTTAAATGAAATGAGTGCTATTTTAAAAAACTAAATAAAGCCATTAAGTTCCTACAGTTGTAAATTTATTATATAATGTAATGCTTTTCTTTCTTTACCACACACTCATCAAAACCTTTTTTTTATTCCAGAAACATTTGGGATGCTAGCTTAGTTGTGGAGAGAGTATTTAAGAGTGGCAACAGAGAGATCACTGCAGTAAGTGTATATGCTGTTATTCTCTCTTTGTGGTTACACACAGAGTATTAATGGATAGTTAGATTATTTATTGTAACTTTTCTTTATGTTAACTCAAACATTAATGATTACTTTTTCATGTACAGGTTTGTGTTATTGTCTAATAAACTGTCTGCCCTCTGGATTAAATCTCAGCTCTCCTACTTATTAGACATTAGCAAATTTCTTACTTACCATTTTAGGATGGCGCCTATGGCTCAGTGGGTAGGGTGTGGGTCCTATATACCAAGGGTGGAGGATTCTAAATGAACCCTAGCCAAACTGCAAGAGCAAAAAAAATAGCCAGGCATTCTGGCAGGCACCTGTAGTCCTAGCAACTTGGGAGGCTGAGGCAAGAGAATCGCCTAAGCCCAGGAGTTAGAAGTTGCTGTGAGCTGTGACATCATGGCACTCTATTATAGGGCAATAAAGGGAGACTCTGTCTCTAAAAAAAAAGATAATAATTTCAGAGCCTAATAACTCATTGTAAAATGAGAATAATAGATCTCTCTTATAAGTTTGTTGTGAGGAGTAAATAGTGCTAGTACTTAATATTGCTTAAAAGTTTCTCTTTTAGGGCAGCACCTGTGGCCCAAAGGAATACAGTGCCAGCCCCATATGCTGGCGGTGGCGGGTTCAAACCCAGCCCTGGCCAAAAACTGCAAAAAAAAAAATTTTTTTTTCTATTTAATACTTTGGCTTACATGTGTAAAAACACCACAGACCTAGCACTAATTATCATGAATCGGCATACTTTGCAGGCTGCTTTAAGAGAGCATGTTGTAGAAATTTATTTTATCACTAATATAGATTTTTAAAAGATCTTGAATATGAATGTAATCTATTTTAAGCTTTGTTCTTGATAAAATGAAAATATGCCAAATATGTTTTTGACTATGATACCCTTTTACAGTTGACATTTGCCTAACATCGTGCATATATATGATTCTTTTTATATGATATTTAAAAACATGCAAAACTAATCTATAGTGATAAAAGTAAGAAAAGTGGTTACTTCAGAGATAGAACAAGCTGATGATTAGAAAGGGACATTAGAAAACTTTCTTGGAGTTGAAAATATGCTACATCTTAGTCTGGTGGTGACTATATAAAAATGTAAGAAGAAATGAAAATGTTTATATTTGTATTTTCTTATATATAAATTGTCAATCTTATTAGAGTAGAAAGGGAGGAATGTAGGTATTCACTATTGTTTGTAAAGATAGAGAACCTCAAAAATAAAATTGTTCATTTTCAGTTGTAGCTATACAGAGTATGTGTTTTTAAACCTTTGAAAATTTTTTCATTTGTGCAGGTTGAAAGCAGTGTTCCCTGCCAGCTGCTAGAGTCAGTGCTACAGGAACTGAAAGGTTTGCAGGAATTTCTAGACAGAAATTCCCAATTTGCAGGAGGACCATTAGGAAATCCAAAGTAAGAATAAGTAGGGTTTATTTATTCATTTTTTCTTTTTGGTATTTTTTTGGTTGAGATATAATTTACATACCATAAAATTCATCCTTTTCAAGTGTACAGTTGAATGGCTTTTAGTATATTCACAAAGTTATACAACCATCCTTGCCATCTAATTCTAAATTGTTTTTATAACATCTAAAAGAAACACTGTGTCCAATTAACAGCCACTCCTCGTTTCCCCCCTTACAGTCACTAATCGACTTTCTATACCAATGGATCTGCCAATGCTGGGTATTTATATAAGTGGAAATGTGTATTATATGACCTATGTTGGTTGCCTCTTTTCCTGAGCATATTGTGTTCAAAGTTTGAATGTTGTAGCGTGTGTCAGTACTTCATTTTATTTCTGAGTTCATCAGTTGATAAGACTTTTGGCTTGTTTTAGCTTTTGGCTATTAAGAATAATGTTTACAATCAACACATTGAATCCCATAATGGCATAAATGTATTCATGATCTATGTATAAATGACTTAATAAAAAAATATTAATTAAAAAAAAAAAAGAATAGGGCAGCGTCTGTGGCTCAGTGGGCAGGGCACTGGCCCCGTATACCAAGGGTGGCGGGTTCAAACCCGGCCTCGGCCAAACTACAACAACAACAAAAAAATAGCTGGGTGTTGTGGTGGGTGCCTGTAGTCCCAGCTACTCGGGAGGCTGAGGCAAGGGAATCGCCTAAGCCCAGGAGTTGGAGGTTGCTGTGAGCTGTGTGATGCCATTGCATTCTACCGAGGGCAATAAAGTGAAACTCTGTCTCAAAAAAAAAAAAAGAATAATGCTTATATAATCATTCCCATGTAATTTTTATGTGCATAAATGTTTAGAGGGGACTTTTTAATTAATAAAATGATAATGGACTTTGGGAAAAATAATGTCACATCACTTCCCAGAATTCTTTTTTTTTTTTTTTTTTTTTTTTTAGACAGAGCCTCAAGCTGTCACCCTGGACAGAGTGCTGTAGCATCACAGTTCACAGCAACCTCCAATTCCTGGGCTCAAGTGAGTCTCCTGCCTCTGCCTCCCAAGTAGCTGGGACTACAGGCGCCCGCCACAACGCCTGGCCATTTTTTGGTTGCAGCCATCATTGTTGTTTGGCGGCTCGGGCTGGATTCGAACCTGCCAGCTCAGGTGTACGTGGCTGGCGCCTTAGCCTTTTGAGCCACAGGCGCCGACCCACTTCCCAGAATTCTTAATGAGGTATTGCCATATAATATCCTTAAAGCACAGATAAATAGACATTTCCTTAAAAGCAAAAATAGAGTCTATGTAGTTATACTTTTGCACAGAATTTTGTATACTCAGTATATGCTTTGGAATGTTTTGAAACAGTGAACAACTTGATTTTAGTTTTGTAACAATTGCATACTATTCCATTTATTTATTATGGGAGTAATTTATGATGCAACTTCTTATTAATAATTAGGTTGTTTCTCTTTCTTGATGTTAGAAACAGTGTAGTGATTACCCTCCTTTATATATGTTGTATAGTTATATAGTGATCGTCAGATGATTTTCTTTAGAAGGAGGATTATTGGACCTGAGACCCATTTAAAATGTTAATATGTAGTATTTCGTTGTCTCCTGAGAAGGCTATACCAATTTTTTAAATTTATTCTCTGGAATACTTTAACTGTATCATAAATGACATGTAACTTTTTGTTGTTGTTATTCTTGCTCTGTTGCCTGGGCATCATAGCTCACAGCAACCTCAAATTCTTGAGCTCAAGTGACCCTCCTGCCTCAGTTTCCAAGTGGCTAAAACTACAGGTTCACATTATCAGGCCCAGCTAATTTTTGTATTTTTTGTAGAGACAGGTTCTTTCTTTGTTGCTTGGGATGGTCTCTGAATTCCTGGTCTCAAGCCGTTCTCTTCTCTTGGCTTCCGTAAGTGTGAGGATTATAGGCAATGAACCACTGCCATACCTGGAGTCATTGTCTTTTAATTAGGAAAATTTAACCCAGACCCATTTTATTAGAGTTAGGTTAATATTTGATCTTTTTCTCACTGTTGTGAATTTTTGCTTTTGTTCTGATTTTGTTTTCCTACCTGCTTATTTTATTGGCTTGATTAGGCCTCTCCACAGCTTAAAAACCAGTTAAGAAGTTCTACACATGATTTTTCTCCCTCCAATAGTTAAATTCTGATAAACATACATCTCAGTCAGCATTAATAATTTAACAAAATCTCTTAGCTTCTTTTCCCCAGTATTCCATGACTTTCTTTCTCAAAATTACCTGGAATTTCATGTTTGAGATACTTTAGTATTTTTTTTCTTTTCTAATATTATGCTTTTCTATTAATACTTCCTATAAGCAGCTCACTTAATTTTATAATAACATCTACAATTATTTGTTAATTTTTAACCTACTACTTATTACTTTCTCTTTACTATTTTCAGTTGGTTTTTACCATTGATTTTTTTTTTTTTTTTTTGAGTCAGAGTCTCACTTGTCACCCTCGTAGAGTACTGTGGCATCACAGCTCACAACAACCTCAAACTCTTGGGCTAAAGCAATTGTCTTGCTTCAGCCTCTTAAATAGCTGGGACTAAAGGTGCCTGCCACAATGCCTGGCCATTTTTTTGTTGCACTTGTCATCATTGTCATTTAGTTGGCCTAGGCTGGTTTTTTTTTTTTTTTTTTTTTTAAATCATGGTTTTTAAAATTAAATCATAGCTGTGTACATTAATGCAATCATGGGGTACAGTGTGCTGGTTTCATATACAATCTGAAATATTTTCATCAAACTGGTTAACATAGCATTTATGGCATTTTTTTAGTTATTGTGTTAAGACTCTTATATTCTGCATTCAGTAACTTTCACCTATACTCTGGGCAGGGTTTGAACCTGCCAGCCTGGGTGTATGTGGCCGGCACCCTACCCACCGAGATATGGCACTGCCCTTCCCATTGATTTTTTTCTTTTTTTAAATTTTGAAATCTAAACCTATCCTCTGTAAATAGGGGTAGTTTTACCTTTTCTTTCCAATTCTAGTTGCTTTCTTCAAAGGCTAATATTTCTATCAGTATTAAATAGTAGTGGAGGTGGCACCTGTGGCTCAGTGAGTAGAGTGACAGCCCCATATACATAGGGTGGTGGGTTTGAACTCAGTTTGGCCAAACTGCACCAAACAAATAGCTTGGCATTGTGGCAGGCGCTTGTAGTCCCAGCTATTTGGGAGGCTGAGAAAAGAGAATTGTCTAAAACCAAGAGCTGGAGGTTACTGTGAGTTGTGACACCATGGCACTCCTCCGAGGGTGACAAAATGAGACTGTCTCTAAAAAAAAAAATTGTAGTGGAGACATAGCAAGCATCCTTGTCTTATTCGTGACTTTAATGGTAAATAAAGCTTATAATGTTTCCTCATTAAGGAAGATGCCAAGATACAAGATAGATAGTTATGTCAAGGACGTGTCCATCCATTTTTATTTTATTGTGCATTTTTTTCTTTTTTTATTAAATCATATCTGTCTACGTTAATGAAATCAAGGGGTAAAATGTGCTGGTTTTATATACAATCTGAAATATTTTCATCAAACTGTTTAACATAGTCTTCATGGGAATTTTCTTAGTTATTCCGTTAAGACATTTATATTCTGCATTTAGTAAGGGTTTCACCTATACCCTTCTAAGATGCACCATAGGTGTGGTCCCACCAATTACCCTCCCTCCACCCATCACCTCCTCCCCTCCCCTTGTCCCTTTCCCCATATACTTGTGCTATAACTGGGTTATAGCCTTCATATGAAAGTTATAAATTAACTTCATATTAGGGCTGAGTACATTGTATACTTTTTCTTCCATTCTTGAGATACTTTGCTAAGAAGAATATGTCCCAGCTTCATCCATGTAAACATCAAAGAGATAAAGTTTCCATCTTTCTTTAAGGCTGCATAATATTCCATGGTGTATATATACCACAAATTAATAAATCCATTTGTGGGTCGATGGGCACTTAGGCTTCTTTCATGACTTAGCAATTATGAATTGGGCTGCAATAAACATTCTGGTACAAATATCTGTGTCATAATGTGATTTTTGGTCTTCTGGGTATATACCTAGTAGAGGAATTATAGGATTGAATGACAGGTCTATTTTTAGATCTCTAAGTATTCTCCAAACAACTTTCCAAAAGGAACATATTAGTTTGCATTCCTACCAGCAATGTAGAAGTGTTCCCCTTTCTCCACATCCACGCCAACATCTCTGGTTTTGGGATTTTTGTTATGTGGGCTAATCTTACTGGAGTTAGATGATATCTCAAAGTAGTTTTAATTTGCATTTCTCTGATGATTAAGGATGATGAGCATTGTTTCATGTATCTGTATGCCATGCACCTGTCTTCTTCAGAGAAGTTTCTCTTCAAGTCCCTTGCCCACCCTGAGATGGGATCACCTGTTCTTTTCTTGCTAATACGTTTGAGTTCTCTGTGGATTCTGGTAATTAAACCTTTGTTGGAGGCATAACCTGCAAATATCTTCTCCCATTCTGAGGGCTGTCTGCTTGCTAAACTTACTATGTTCTTGGCTGTGCAGAAGCTTTTTAGTTTGATCAGGTCCCAGTAGTGTATTTTTGATCCTGCTTCAATTGCCTGGGGAGTCCTCCTCATAAAATATTCACCCAGGCCAATTCCTTCAAGAGTTTTCCCTTCACTTTACTCTAGTATTTTTATAGTTTCATTGTTTAAGTTAAAATCTTTATTTATTTTATTTTTTTTTATTGAATCATAGCTGTGTACATTAGTTCAACCATGGGGTACAGTGTGCGGGCTTCACATGCAATCTGAGATATTTTTATCAACCTGATTGACATAACATTCATGATATTTTCTCGTTTACTATATGAAAACATTTTTGAT
>CAUYON010135205.1:0-12809 GCA_963573935.1 Arctocebus calabarensis | reverse complement strand
ATTCAGAGAAATATGAAGCAGCCTCAGATGTGGTATGGTTTTAAAGAGTTGCCAGCAATTTGAGAAAGGGAATCTGTTTGAACACTGGCACAAAGATCAAGACTCTGGGGTCACTGATGAGAAAATCCAATCATAGCATTCAACTTTGCTGTTCATTGAGCAAGGTAACCAGCGGAAGAGTTAGAAATAGCGATTCAGCTATATTCCCAGGGGGTTGGGGGGTAGGAGGACAGGCAGAAAGTCAACAGAAAATACCTCAGGTCATCAATTTAATAAATAGCAAAAAAGCCTATAATTAATAAAAAGGCAGATAACCACTAAACAGATCTGTGTAAAAGTTTTTGTGTTTGGGTTGGGCAAGCAAGAGTTGGGAAGGATGGAGAGAGATTGAATGCTTTTCATTACATGTCCCTTTTGTGCTATCTGATTTTTAAAATTATGCATATGTGTTGCTTTGATTAAAAATTAAAACTCATTCAATTGAATTGCTGCATTTCAAAGGAAATTGGGGGAGGGTTGGGACTGGTACTTGCGGTGAGGTAGATTTTGAGTTAAAGCATGTATCTTCCTAGCTTTCTGCAATAGTGTATGTATATACTAACACGTTCCTGAATGATCACACAAAATGTGATTTGACTATTTAAACCTCTTGTTTTCCAAGCAGACCATAGAGCATATGGAAATGTTTCAAGTTAAAAATGACCAGTATTTATATAGCCCAGACTCCCTCACACTATGAAACTTTGCATGAGCAAATCTATGGACTGTCATAATTAAGATAAAAACAAAACAATAAAGATGTGATTAATTTTCAAGCTTAAACATTGGACAGGGGTCTTACATTTTAATGTCGATAATAATAGCAAAACAGTGGAAATAAACTCTGTGGGTGCTTGGCTAAATAAAATAGTACATCTATATAATGAAATACTATGTGACCATTAAGAAATGATAAGGAATTACATTTTATCTGTGTAGAATGAATTTAATAGATGTGAAGTCACCTGGCCAATGACTTGATTGAGAGAGTAATAGACATACATTGCATTCATTCAACTCAGTTCTAGAGAAATAATTGGAAGCATTATCGCACATTTACAGTATGCCATGCATTATTTTAAGCATTCTGTATACATTATTTCATCATTTTGTTTATCCTCCCAACAACCCTGAAATACAAATTATTCTTCACAATTTTCAGGACAGGAGACAAACACAGAAGTATAGTGGCAGAGTGATAAATTATTGCAAAATAATACTTTTCCTACTAATATGAGACATTCATTGTGTGATTAACTTTTAATCTCATTGTTATTTAAGAAATTGTGAGGCATCCTTTAAAGTTTTCTTGTAAAATCCATGATCTAAGTGGCTGCATGGATACTGGAATTTGGGGAAGCCAGGGGTAGACACTCCCTGCATCGTTCTTCCATCTAACTGTATGTTTGTACACTTTTGCCCACTTCTCTTCATCTTCCCCCTCACCCCCCTTCACCCTTCCAGCCTCTGTTATCTTTCTACTCCCTGCCTCCATGTCATCAACCTTGTAGCTCCTATAAGTGAGAACACAAAACTATTCTTTGTAGTAAGTACTCAAAAGCAAATTGGTTTCAATGTACAAACTGTAAATAATGAAGTTTCACTTTCTCCTGGGAAACACACAGCTTTTTGCCCATTAATGGAGAAAGTTCAAATAGACACAATACCAAACAGTTAAAAAATTTCACCTGTATGGAGTGGCACTGGTGGCTCAAAGGACTAGGGCACTGGCCCCATATGTTGGAGGTGGCAGGTTCAATCCCAGCCCTGGTCAAAAACTGCAAAAAAAATATTTTTTTTTATTCACCTGTAGGCTTGGTGCCTGCCACCTACACCCAGGCTGGCAGGTTTGAACCCAGCCTGGGCCAGCTAAACAATAACAACCAAAATAGCTGGGTGTTGTGGTGGGCCCCTGCAGTCCCAGCTACTTGGGAGGCTGAGGCAAGAGAATCCCTTAAACCCAAGAGTTTGAGGTTGCTGTGAGTTGTGACGCCATGACACTCTACCGAGAGCGACATAATGACACTGTCTGAAAAAAAATTTTTTTTCACCTGCAAACAGCATAGGCTTTTAGTTTTATGTCTCACTTTTAAAATCATTTCCTACAAATCACTTCAGGTGTGATTTATCTCATCCTAGAGCAACCTTCCCCTCCTTACAGCATCCTCAGATTTATCAGCCTGTTCTCTTTCATGTTTGTCAGGCCTTCATAAACTGAATATCTTTGGCAACTTTTGGCATACTCTTAATCATAGAATTAGGTGCAATTCCCTTGAGCACTGCTAACATACCTGGCATAGAGCAACAGAAAATGTCTAAAATGTCTTTGTTTTTTTTAAAAAAGTCTTTAACTATGTAGTCCTTGGTAGAGTAACGTGGCGGCACAGCTCACAGCAACCTCCAAACCCTGCTTGGGCTTAAGCGAGTCTCTTGCCTCAGCCTCCCAAGTAGCTGGGACCACAGGTGCCTGCCACAATGCCTGGCTATTTTTTTGTTGTTGCAGTTGTTTAGCTGGCCTGGGCCAGGTTCGAACCCGCCAACCTTGGTGCATGTGGCCAGAGCCTTAACCACAGTGCTATGGGCACCAAGCCTCTAGGTCCTCACCTGATATGACCAGACTTCTGATTTTATAGGCAGAGGTACAGGTTCCAAGCCCTGGACTTCCTCAGGAAGATCAGTCTACAGCCTGGGCTTTCTGTTGTCACCCTTGATCTCTTCATTGGGCACAGTGTTGTGACTGCTTTCAGACTCAGGTTCTGGTCACCCTAGCTGACCACTGACCAACTCAGATAATGTCTCTAGAATCTTCATCTCCCAATATAGGGGTGGGAGTGGTCAGAAAGTTATAAACATCCAGTCTTTCAAAGCATGGTTTGCCACAAGCTCCCAATTTGGGTAGTTCTCACGCAAATCCAATAGCTTCACTTCAAACCCTCTCTGAAAAACACTTGGGAACTTAGGTTCATAAGCCAAATTTTGTAAAGCCAAGGAATCTGAATGATTCGGGGTAAGGTAAACAAAGTCTTTTTTTTTTTTTTTTTGAGACAGTCTCATTATGTTACCCTCAGTAGAGTGCTGTGGCGTCACAGCTCCCAGCAACCTCAAAACTCAGGGGCTTAAGCAATTCTCTTGTCTCAACATACCTAATAGCTGGGACTTCAGGCTGCCACAACACTCGGCTATTTTTTGCAGTTGTCATTGTTTAGCAGGCGAGGGCCAGGCTCGAACCCGCCAGCCTTGGTGTATGTGGCTGACGACCTACTCACTGAGCTACAGGCCACTGAGCTACAGGCGCTGGGCTGGTAAACAAAGTCTTTTTTTTGTTGTTTTGTTTTGTTTTTTTAGAGATAGAGTCTCACTTTGTCACCCTGTGATAGCATCACAGCTCACAGCAACCTCCAGCTCTTGGGCTTAGGTGATTCTCTTGCCTCAATCTCCCAGGTAGCTGGGACTACAGATGTGCCACAGCGCCCAGCTATTTTTTTTGTTACAGTTTGGCCAGGGCGGGTTTGAACCCCCCACCCTCAGTATATGGGGCTGGTGCCCTACTTACTGAGCCACATGTGCCGCCCAACAAAGTTTTAAAAGGTAAAGGCTCTAGGACAAGTGAAGATATTTCATATTGGGTGTTCTCGTATTGTCTGTCATATGTATTTCTCCTTCAAGTACTTTTGCAGTTGGAAAAGTGAATCCTGTGATTGTCAGTGTTTCACCCAAAAAGGAAATGTTTTTGGAAAAGTAATATAGACAATAATTACCTTCTACTCCATGTATTCCCAACACGTATAAACATATTTCTTATTCATATGATGCCAGAAATGTTCTCTCTTGGTATAATGTAATTACTCCATACACAACTACCCCAGAGAGAGGCAATACCTAGAAACATTTCCAGCTCCCCTACACAGAGGTGAGGTCATGAAGCCTCTGTTTAGAGTTCAATTTCTTTTAGAGATGTCTCTTCAAGAACTGGAGTTCGTCCATTACCCCAATTTGATATTCTACAATCCATGATCTAAATGGGGAATTTGCTACCATCATGGTATCCAACTTATAATACTAAGGAAAGAAGAGGTGAGAATTTTTTTTTAAAGAAAGATAATAAGCAGGGAAATACAAGTAGAAGGAACAGTTCTGCTTTCTGCACTCAGCCATGAGGTGGTCCTGTGATTTATGATTCCTCTAAAGTTCTCCCGTCCCTTTTCTTTACCCATTGGGGAGATGCAGTCCTTCACTCCTGGGGAGTCTGAGCCCTTTATAGGACTACGTTGCAATATTCTGTCATGCATCCCCTGAGGATTATAAGTATAAGGAGGTACCTTAGGGCTAGGCATGGTAGCTCATGCCTGCAATCCTAGCACTTTGCGAGGCTGAAGGAGGAGGATAACTTGAGCTCAGGAGTTTCAGAACAGCCTAAGCAAGAGTGAGATCTTGTCTCTACTAAAAATAGAGAAATTAGCTGGGCACCTATAGTCCCAGCTACTTAGGAGACTGAGGCAGGAGGATCACTTGAAGCCAGGAGTTTGAGGTTGCTGTGAGCTAGGTAGAGGCAATGGCACCCTAGCCTAGGCAACAGAGTGAGCCTCTTCTCTCAAAAAAAAAAAAAAACTTTAAGGGATCTCGAGTCGCATCTGTATTTCTCTCTGTCCTAACTCTATAGCATGAACAACATAATCACTTTTTTTTTTAGTGGTTCCAGGAGCTAGGAGTGGCTTCAAATTCAATGGAGCCACTGTTTCATACCATACTGGAAGTGTTTCTTCCTAGGAATCTAAAACCTCTAAACCATCAGAGATCAGAGTTGCAGATCTGGCAAGTAAACCTGTTGCGACGGGCCAGGTGGACCACCTTTATTACTACTCCTCTGTTCCCACACTTGCAAATCTTGGCAGTGGGAGAAACAGCTGTACCTGCTGGTTTTATAATACTTTATATACTACCTCCTAGCAGCCTCCACATAAATCTCTCATCAAGGCTTGCCACAGGCTCCATCCATACAGCATCCTGATTTACCCCAAACATTTTGGGTACCACTACATCGGCTAGATAAGGGCCAATGGCCAGATCCACTGGCATGTTGCCTATTCCAGCTGGTGAGACTCTTTAACTGTGGATCCACAGTAACCTACATGTGACAGGAATGACATCTACATTTTCCAAGTTTTGCTGTTCTAAGTTGAGCAGATGTATTTAAACCTACTCCCAAAGGTCAAGGGAGATAAAGAAGCTGACAAATCCAATTTCTCTAAAAGAAACACTTAATAGAGAATGATGAATAGTAGCTATGTCTCTGGTGGCCATGAGATAAGATGGTGGATTCTGGCATTATTACCCCTTACCCAGACCCAGGGCTTATGTACCAAAGGGAAGGAATGTAGAAAAATTGAAGTTGACCCCTCAGGGAAGGACAGGAATTTGCGCAAAGATAGGATTTATGGTGTGTACGTGCTCTTAACAGTAGATAAAGTTGAAATCATAGAAGCATTTCCAGAACTAAGGGCATTCAGAAGTCAACATGGCAGATTAGCGTTCAAGATGGAGTTGCTTTAGCTGCCACACTTGAATGTTGACAAAAATCCCTATAATTCCCACAAGAATATGCTATTACATTTATTTCTTCTATTGATAAGGAGGGGAAGCTCTAATGGCTTTCATTTGCTCCTTATCATTAAGACCCCTTTCTTCAGGGGCCAAGTAGCCAATGGGGCCACACATGTATATGGGAGACTAGCATCAGGAGTACTGCCTGTACTAACACTCACCATGGTGAGTAGGAACCATGATATAGTGGGCCTGGGAAGACAAGGATGAGGGGAACTTCTCACTCCATCCGTTCTCCCTGCCTTCTCTCCGCACTCTACACAAGGTCAAGAGATGACTTAGTATTTTTCATGACACTCTGTATTAGAGCATGGAGGGGAAGCAATAGAACCTCAGGTTGGCCCTGAAAGTGACCAGCTGGATGAGGAACACTCCACCTGGAAGCAATGTGCAGGTGCTGTCTGATGCTAAATATATCTAGGACTGGTGGAATAACCCCAGGAATTTGTTTTTTTTGAATTTTTTTTTTTATTAAATCCTAACTGTGTACATTGATGCATTTATGGGGTTCAGTGTACTGATTTGATATACAAATCATTTGATGTGAAATGCTTACATTGAACTGATTAACACATCTATCACCACACTTACTTATTTGTTGTGGTAAGACAATTATACCCTTCATAGTTTTGAAATGTACCATTGCATTATGCACGTTTAGGTGGGCCTACTGAGTGGCAGGGAAGGCAGGAACTCAATTTTTCCCTAACCTCCATAAACACTCCCTCCACTCTGAAGGATTGTTCTGGGTCCAGTGACATTAGCATTAATGTAAAGAAGTTTCCAAGGCCAGCTGCAGTGGCCCACACCTGTTATCCTAGCATTCTGGAAGGCTGAGGTGGGTAGATCGCCTAAGCTCACAGGTTCAAGACCACTCTGAGCCAGAGCAAGACCTGATTTCTAAAAACAGAAGTAGTTTCCAATTAGTTTCTGAAAGGTTTGGGGCTAGGGCGGCTCCTGTGGCTCAGCGAGTAGGGGGCCGGCCCCATATACCGAAGGTGGCGGGTTCAAGCCCGGCCTCGCCGAACTGCAAAACAAACAAACAAAAAAATAGCCGGGCGCTGTGGCGGGCGCCTGTAGTCCCAGCTACTCGGGAGGCTGAGGCAAGAGAATCGCTTAAGCCTAAGAGCTGGAGGTTGCTGTGAGCAGTGTGACGCCACGGCACTCTGCCCAGGGCGATAAAGTGAGACTCTGTCTCTACAAAAAAAAAAAAAAAAAAGGTTTGGGGCTATCCTTCTTCCAACTGCAAGTTGCTAAGGGCAAAGGGTTGCAGGAGCTTTGTGGGGGGAGATCAAGGGCAAGGTTCACAAGGGTTATAACAGATTTCTTGCTCAGGTTTCCCTGTTCATTCTTCATTCTAGGGGCTCTGGGTCTGTTGAATAAATAATTCATCCTGGGAATTTTTTTTTTTTTTTTTTTTTGCAGTTTTTTGTCCGGGGCTGGGTTTGAACCCACTACCTCCGGTATATGGGGCTGGTGCCCTACATCTTTGAGCCACAGGCACTGCCCTCATCCTGGGAATTACATCTGAGCTACTCCTCTAGCTGTTAGGCTAGTATGATGACTCAAATGCCAGGCATCTCTGCTGGGCAGACCTAAGAATTATTTTGACAGATTTCATTTCTAGGAACTCTAAGGTTAATTATCTGTAGCTGGAGATCCTGAATGTGTATTAGTCGGCTCCAGGCTACCATGACAAAATGCTACAGATTGGGTGGCTTAAACAACAGATACTTATTTTCTCACGGGTCTAGAGATTGGATCTACAAGATTAACGTACTAGCAGGGTTGGTTTCTGGCAAGGACTCTCTTCATGGCTTGCAGATGGCCACCTCCACCTCCACACTATGTCCTCACCTAGCCTTCCCTTTGTGCACACAAGGAAAGTAAGAGATCTCTGGTGTCTCTTCCTCTTCTTATAAACACACCAGTACTGGCTAGGCAGGGTGGCTCACATCTGTAATTCTAACACTCTGCAAAGTTAAGGCAGGTGGAACCCTTGACTTAGGAGTTCCAGACTAGCCTGAGCAAGAGAGAGACCCTGTCTCTACTAAAAATAGAAAAAAAAAAAATTAAAAAACTAGCCGGGCATTGTGATGAGCACCTGTAGTCCAAGCTACTTGGAGGGGCTGAGGCATGAAGATTGCTTAAGCCCAAGAGTTAAAGGTTGCTATGACCTATGATGCCACAGCACTCTACCCAAGGTGACAGAGTGAGACTCTGTCTCAAAAGACACACACACACCTCAGTACTATCAGAATAGGGCTTCTCATAGTCCATTTGCACTGCTATGACAGTATCATAGGCTGGGCAATTTATTTATTTATTTAGAGACAGAGTCTCACTTTATCACCCTCAGTAGAGTGCTGTGGCATCACAGTTCACAGCAACCTCTAGCTCTTGGGCTTAGGCGATTCTCTTGCCTCAGCCTCCCAATTAGCTGGGACTACAGGTGCCCGCCACAACGCCCGGCTATTTTTTTGTTGCAGTTTGGCTGGGGCTGGGTTTGAACACGCCGCCCTTGGTATATGGGGCTGGAGTCCTACTCAATGAGCCACAGGTGCTGCCCAGGCTGGGAAATTTATAAAAAAGATATATTCACTTCTTACAGTTCTGGAGGCTAGGCAGTCCAAAATTAGGCACCAGCAGGTTTTGGGTCTGGTGAAAGCCTGATCTTCACTTCCAAGATGGTGCCTTATTGCTGTAGCCTCCAGAGGGGAGGAACACTGTGTCCTCACTTGGCAGAAAAGCTGAAGAAAAAGCAGAGTCAAATTCACTCCCTCAAGCCCTTTTAGAAAGGCTTCTAATCCCATTCATGAAGATAAAACCTGAATGACTTTATCACCACCCAAAAGGCCCCACCTCTTATTACTATCACCACATGGATTCCATTTCAGTGTGAATTTTGGAGTGGACATCTGCATTCATACCCTAATAGGGCCTCACCCTTGTGAACTCATTAAATTACCTACTTTAAAAGCCTATTGCCAAATACAGTTACATTATGGGTTAGGCCTTCTACATATGAATTTTAGGGTAGACACAGTTCAGTCCATAACATCTGCCAGATGACCCCAGTTGTTTGTTATGGTAATAATGCCCATTGTGCTGTGGATAACTGCCACCAGATGGACCTATTCCAGACTCCTGCCAGCTTGCTGTAAATCAGGGAGTCCATTTTAATGGCACCTTTAATGGCATCTTTGCAGGGGTGCCCAAACTGTGGCCCATGGGCCATATGATTATGTCAGGACTTTTTTTGCTTAGCTCTGGTGTTGGATATTATAGAAATTATGCACAGATTTTATTTTTTGCTCATCAGCTTTCATTCTAATGTACAGCAAAGAAGCCAAAAGCTTGGGGCAGTGCCTGTGGCTCAGCGAGTAGGGCACCCGGCTCCACATACCGAAGGTGGCGGGTTCAGATCTGGCCTCGGCCGAACAGCAAAAAAACCCCCAAAAAACTAGCCGGGCATTGTGGCAGGTGCCTGTAGTCCCAGCTACTGGGGAGGCTGAGGCAAGAGAATCGCCTAAGCCCAGGAGTTGGAGGTTGCTGTGAGCTGTGTGACGCCACAGCACTCTACCGAGGGCGATAAAGTGAGACTCTGTCTCTACGAAAAAAAAAAAAAAAGAAAGAAAGAAAAAAGCCAAAAGTCTGGACACTTCTTGGAGTGAACAGCCAGAAGGAGTGCTTTAGAAAACTTCTGAGTGCGTCTCCCTCCCCAAGGCAAGGGTTACAGGGCAAATGTTTTATTTAGTTTCTTGGGAGGGCAACCTTAGGAAGTGAATTGGTGAGATGCTCACAATAGATCCAATACAATATTCTTATGTTCGGAAGTTTTCATTTTTTTTCCTCTGTATTATGCCAATGGGCTTCTAGCTCCTCAATGTGATTTATCACAGGCAAGCTCTGGTCCAGGTTTGGACCAGACAACTCAGAGAATAGAATCTGTCTGCAGTTTGAGTCCAGCACAGTGACTTCAATTCATGTGTGCCTATCACTCATTCTGTATCTAACTCTTTTCCGTGACTGACACTGCATCTCATTCCCACCCCTGAACAGTATCTATGAAGTCAATCTAGAGCTGTGGTTCTCAATCTTCCTAATGCTGCAACCCTTTAATACAGTTCCTGTGGGTTGCGACCCACAGGTTGAGAACTGCTGATCTAGAGGGATGACAGCATCTTTGGATGGTGAAGATTATCCTCTCCATTAGGTGACTGCTGTCCCTCTACACACAAACACACTGGTTTTATCCAAGGAATAGAATAGACAGCAATCATTGACTCACATCATAAAAGCAACCTTTAAACCCTACTCGGTGGATTTGGAATGATCCCATCTTGGCACTATAAGCATTTGATTTTATATTTTATGTGAGAGGAAGTAGTTGTAAGTAGTTGACTTCAACATCCATGCCGCTCCCATGATTACTCCAAGCTAACCATGATTACACTGTTCCCCCTTGCTGCTAAATAAACAAACAAACAAAAAGATGAGAATATGAGACCATATTCCTTTCTCAGAAGTACCCTACAAACTTTTCCCCTATCACTGCCCTGACTGGCCCAAAAGTATGTGAGGGTGCTTCTAAAAAGTGTTTCCTTTCTCCTAAGAAGTATATGTAGGAGGGGTGTTCTCTTTTTTTTTCCTGTGGAAATTGTTAGATCTGTGTTTCAGTCCATTCAGGCTGTTTTAACAAAAATATTAGCAACTGGGTAGCTTATAAACAATAAATATTTCTCTCTCACAGTTCTGGAGGCTGGAAGTTCCAAGATCAAGGCACTGACACATTTGTTTGGTGAGGGCGCTCTTCCTGATAGCTGGTACCTCACATGGTGGAAGAGGGAAACAAGCTCGCCAGGGCCCCTTTATAAGGGCACGAATCCCACTCATGCGGGTCCCACCTTCATGGCCTAATCACCTCCTAAAGGCTCTACCTCTTAATACTGTATCATTGGGGATTAGTTTTCAATATCTGAATTCGGGGAGACACAACATTCAGACCCTAACAGTCTGGATATGACCCCTGGGAAGTGCTGCAGACATCTTGCCATGAGTGTGACAGTAAGACTACATCACAGAGGATGACAGATCCAGAGGAATCACAAAGCAGCAGCCCTGAAGTATAGCAGCAGACTCCAGGCACAGATCCAGCTCCCCTTGCTCATAGATGAGGAAATGTAGCAGAGTGCTTCATATTCCCTTGGCTGATCTGCAACTGTATATTCCTGGCATGCTGCAGTTTCCCATCACCAGCACCCCAACTTCCCTCCACTATCTGAGGGTACTATTCCCCAGCCCTGTCACATGAAGCAGAAACTACAAGAAATAGAAGAGGCTCGGCACCTGTGGCTCAACGGGCTAAGGCACCATCCATGTACACCTGAGCTGGCGGGTTCGAATCCAGCCCGGGCCTGCCAATCAACAGTGACGGCTGCCACCAAAAAATGACTGGGCGTTGTGGCGGGTGCCTGTATTCCCAGCTATTGGGAGGCAGAGGCAGGAGACTCGCTTGAGCCCAGGAATTGGAGGTTGCTGTGAGCTGTGGATGCCACGGCACTCTATCCAGGGTGACAGCTTGAGGCTCTGTCTCAAAAAAACAATAAAATAAAGAAAGAAATACGAGAAGAAATACATAGAAACAAGTGGCGCGGAGGGAGATTTTACCTCTTTTAGTTCAAAAAGTTCAATTGGACAAAAACTTAGAAGTAACGAAAAGACCTAACCCACATAATCAAGAAGGTTGATCTAGGGAGGTGCCCGTAGTTCAGTGGGTAGGGCACCGGCCACATACACCCAGGCTGGCAGGTTCGAACCTGGCCCAGGCTTGCCAAACAACCGAGGACGACATAATGAGACTCTGTCACCAAATAAATAAATAAATGAAATAAAAAAGAAGGTCGATCTACTGGATAGATTGAACTCTATACCTTTCTTTCAAGGGCCCATGAAATATTCAGGAAAAAAAATAAAAATAAAAATTCAATAGATTCAGGGGCGTCACCTGTGGCTCATCAAGTAGGGTGCTGGCCCCATATACCGAAGGTGGCGGGTTTAAACCCGGCCTCGGCCGAATTGCAAAAACAGAAAAATAGCCAGGCGTTGTGGTGGGCGCTTGTAGTCCCAGCTGAGGCAAGAGAATCGCCTAAGCCCAGGAGTTGGAGGTTGCTGTGAGCTGTGGGATGCCACGGCACTCTACTGAGGGTGATCAAGTGAGACTCTGTCTCTTAAAAAAAAAAAATCAATAAATTCAGAAGAGAAGAAATAATAGAGATAACATACTCTGATATCAAAGGAATAAAACATTAATAACAAAACCAGGGAAAAAATGCTCCTCTACCTGGAAATTGAGAAATTATCTTAGCTATTGGGTCAAATGGTGAAAACAAACCAAAGCTGAAGAGGTTTTAGAAAACCAGGATGATTAGAGCACTCCATACCACAAGCCAATGCTCAGCGGAAAAGGCATAAGCTAAGCTTACTTATATCAATAAATAGGCTTACTGATAGAGGCTTACTTATATCAATAAAAAATAAAGATTAAAAATAAGTTGGATATGGTAGCTCATGCCTATAATCCTAATACTTTGGAAGGCTGAGGCAGGAGGATCGCTTGAGCCCAGGAGTTTTAGACTAGTTTGGGTAACAGAGAGAGACCCTGACTCTACCAAAAATAGAAAAATTAGCTGGTAGCACATGCCTGTAGTCCTAGCTACTTGGAAGGCTCAGGCAGGAAGATCAGTGAGCCCAGGAGATAGAAGTTGCAGTGAGCTATGACGATGTTATTGCACTCTAGCCTAGACAACAGAACACGATTCCATCATAAAATAAAATATAAAATAAAGTATAAAAAAAAAAGGCATGGTTCAAAATGATGAACAAAACAGCAAACTGGAAAAATAAAATGGAGGCTCGGCGCCTGTGGCTCAACGGGCGCACCAGCCACATACACCTAAGCTGGAGGGTTTGAATCCAGCCTGGACCCACCAAACAACAATGACGGTTGCCACCAAAAATTGGCCAGGTGTTGTGGCGGGCGCCTGTAGTCCCAGCTACTTGGGAAGTGAAGGCAAGAGACTCGCTTGAGCCCAGGAATTGGAGGTTGCTGTGAGCTGTAATGCCACAGCACTCTATCCAGGGTGACAGCTTGAGGCTCTGTCTCAAAA
>CAUYON010135203.1:0-16033 GCA_963573935.1 Arctocebus calabarensis | reverse complement strand
GGCCATTTTTTGGTTGCAGCTGTCATTGTTGTTTGGCAAACCTGGGCTAGATTAGAACCTGCCAGCTCAGGTGTACGTGACAGGCACCTTAGCCCGTTGAGCCACAGGTGCCGAGCCCGAGGGATCTTCTATTCCTACCTCCCCTTTACTGAGTCCCTAGGTCAGGCTTTGTCCACCCTCTGGGAGACCCACATTCTGATTCGGTGACTTTGTAGCTGGCGTGCAGCTCTCCAGTTAGCTCAGCCACTTCTGCTCCGCTGATGAGGTGTAGATTCCCCACACTTCACCTGTGTTTGTTCACCACCTTGATTATGCGTGTTATGCTTGTTATTTTAATGACCTAATCTAATTAAGCCATGTATAAACTGACAAACTATAGGTGTGGAAAGAAAAAGTTGTTTCTACTAAAACCAAATGGAATGCTTGAGCATTATGAAAGTGAGTTGCTATAAAAATTCCTGTCATATTAGGTGTGTACAAGCCAACTGCAAAAGGCTAAGGGAAAAATTATAAAAATCTAAACCTTTTGCTCTCCTACTGCTTAACAGGGACCTTTAAGCCCTTATTCAGCTTTACAGAAAACAAACAAAAAAAATGCTGAATTGTGGTCAGCCAACCCATTATCACAGAGAAGTTTGTGGCCCTTTATAAAAAAATGCCAAATAAATGTATGTGTATGTTTTAAAGGAAAATGAAATATTTATGGCATGTATAATTCTGAGTGATTCTATGGCTAGAGATTTTCTTGATTAGTCCTATTAAAATGAGTATGGTCTTGAAAGCAAGAGGTAGTGACTTAAAAAAAAAATAAAAAGAGTAGGTCTTCTATTAAACACAGAGGTCTTTCCTGCCAAAGCATAAATGAAGAAACTAAAGCTAATTTGCTTGTGCAAAGTCACAGGAGGAAGTAGGCACTAGAAGCCAGTTAAGCCAACTCGTCTACCTGGCATGGTGCCCTATCGGCAGCTCACCACCAACTTGCTGTGGCTGCACATTTGTGGATCCTTTCCCTAATAATTAACAACACATGTATATTTGAATCACCTATGGGCTTTTTTTTTTTTTTTTGCAGTTTTGTCTGCGGCCGGGTTTGAACCTGCCACCTCTGGCATATGGGGCTGGTGCCCTCCTCCTTTGAGCCACAGGTGCCACCTAGGCTTTTAAACATATAAAAATTTCATATAAAATATTTAAAATTTAAATATGTATATGTTTATAATTAGAATATAAATATATTAAATGTTATAATTATGTAAACATTATACTGAAGGTATAACTGTAAAATATTAAATATTTAATATAAACTAGTGCTATAAAATAGGTAGCTGCCTACATGGGATTCCTGGCACCATGAGAGTGAAAGGATAATCACATTGTCCTATTTCAAGTACGTCCCTCTTTGTTTTCACTCTAGCCTGCCATGAAGGAGTGCACAGGTTTCCGTGTCCTTCTGGGAGGTCACCCAGGTCGACCCTGTCCAGTGGTGGCCGTTCCCTTGCGGGAGCCATTACCTCCTCCTTCTGGATGACACTGATCCTGGTCTTGATGTAGGGGAAGGCGTGCCTGGTGGTCAGGACCGTGTTCCTCCTGTATTGCTCGTGCAGTTCTCCCCGAGGCCGTCCCTCCAGGGTGAAGGGGGTGGTGTACATGAACCTTCTCAGATTGAAATTCTTCTCAAAGTAGGTGACCCGGTCTTTCATCTCGTACTCATCAAAGTAGGGCTCCACAAAAGTGATCTGTATGTAGGCCTGGGCAGAAAGGGCGAGGGAGGAGATGAGCCATTCTGCAAGGCACGCTCAAACACAGCGCAGGGCTCCACCTCCCAGCTCAGAAACCCTGCAGACACTGAAGGCAGCAGGTGAGAATTCAGCCGGCTGCCAGTCCTGCTCCACAAGCCCAGGGAGCCAAAGGACTCTGAGCAGGAGAGGACAACATGCCTGTGTGCTGGAGTCAGGTGTGCTGACTGCCCCCTCCTAGCAGAGCAAACTGATCCAACAGAAGCCTTGGTATGAGAGTTTGCAAACTGCTATTTCAGAGGCAAAAACTTTCCTTTTCAGGGTGACTATTACCACTGCATGCTTATGAAGCCAAACTAAAAAACCCTAATAATACCGAGTGTTGGCAAGGATGGAGAGCAGCTGGGACTTTCATATGTGAACAGTAGGAATGCAAAATATATGAGTACTTTACAAAACAGCCCGGCCAGTTTCTTACACAGTTAAATTGCACTGACCCACAGCTCAGCAATCCTACACTCCTACGGTGTCCTCAGGAGAAAAGAACACCTGTGTCCATACAAAAACCCTCATGCAAACATCTATAGCAACATTATTCATAACAGAATAAACTAGAAAGAACCCAAATGTCCCCTGATAAACAAATGGTGGCATGTCCACACAAAGGAACAAACCGTTCCAACAGGGGTAAGTCTCAGATGGATCATGCCAGGTGAAATAAGCCAGACTCAAAAGGCTGTAGGATTCCATTTATTTGCTCTGTGATAAGATCTGGAACAGGCAAGCTACAGAGACCAGGCAGCCCAGGGACTGCCAGGGGCGGAAAGCAGAGAATGGCTAAGGAGGGGCGCAGGGAAGTATTATGGAGTGACGGACCTATTCTCTCCCGATGGTGTGTTTGTCAAAACTCACTGAGCTAAACATCAAAACCGTGAACTTTACTGAGTATTTGTGGGTCATTACAAAAGTTTTGAGATACACCAAAATCAAGAAATGTAAAATCCACACAGATAGAAACAAACTAAGCCCTCCCAGCAACACCAATAAGCCGGGAAAGCTGAAACTTTCAGGGGTAAATCAGAAAGGAACCTGTCAACTGTGTTTCTTGAAGTGAAATAATGGACTATTAACAGTCTGTCTCAAAACTTTTGTAGTGACCCACTTGCCTCCTTCAAACACCCCCTACCCAGGCTTCCACATACACATGCAGAGTGAAGAGGGTACTTATTAAGAAGGCCTCTTTAAAAAAACGGGTGACAGCACAGACAGGAGGACACCCACCCACTGAAGGAGGTGGGCGGGGTCACTGACCTCAGACTGCTAATCACTATTTAGCATAATGAAATCTGGTTGTGACTTTGGATTTGGACTTTCACTCCAAGCTCTTACACCTACTTTGGGAGCGGGGGAAGGAGGGGAAAAGAACACTCCGTGTCAGGGAGGTCACTGGTGATTTTACATAGCCATTCTGTGCACACATCACTGCGGGCACACAGACAATCCTATCTTCCAAGGACCCCAAACATTTCTGTCTGAAGCTTAGTTCAACTCTTACCATAGACATTGCTTTCAAACCTAGGCTAGGAAACGTATCTTTAGCGAGCAAGTGTTCTGAAAGATGTAGAAAAAATATCAACTCTTAAATTTGGCAATATCTTCCCTATTTGCCTCATTCTCATAATACCCTGAAAGACAGAACTGAAAGAAGAGTTTGGGTCTTTCGTTTGAGAGGTTTTCCAGATGGCAGTTGACCCTCCGTTGCCTGGCCCTTAATAATACCTTGCACTTGATTTATTTCCAGCAGAGAAAGCTCATTCATGAACATATCTGTGTGTGGCATGGCTGGGCAGGCAGGTATCGCCCTGGGGAATAAAGAATATGTCTGGTCCTAGTTCCCATTTCCTGGCACAGAGTTTCAAAAACTGGGAATTTCCTGAGTAATCAATGTACCTTTGTTATGATAATGAGGTGACTCTTGGCAGGCCCCCAGACAGCTTTAGGATGCCAAGAGGTCATCCAAAAGACCAATTATATGATTAGAGGCTTGGAACTTTGGGCTAGCCTCACCTCCACAGAGAGGAGAGGGGCTGGAATCATGCCTGCGTGAAGAAACTCCAACAAGAACTCTGGACACTGCGACTTGGTGGCGCTACCTGGTTGGTGAACACATTGACGTGCCAGGCAGGTGGTGTGCCTGGATTTCACAAGAGAGGGCACAGAAACTATGTGTCCCTTCCCAGACCTTGCCCTCTGTGTACCTTTATATAAAACTGTAATCATAAGTATAGTACTTAGGTGAGTCATGAATTGTCTAATTTGAAGGTGCTGTAGAAACTCCCGAATTTGTAGCTGGCTGGTCAGAAGGGTGATTGGCCCAGGAGCTCCCTTGGAGCCTGATGTCTGAAGTAAGGGCAGCCTTGAGGAGGACTGAGCCTCTAACTTGTGGGGTTCAAGATAACCATGGTGTTGGCATCAGAAGCTACTGCAGTACATCCATTGTGGGGCAAAATGGACCATGTGCCCATGAGAAAGTGAGGAAACAGAAGCCCAAACTTTTTGTATCATTCCCTCGACAACACACGTGAGAAAGGGATCCTACACTTGGCTAAAAGGAGTGCTTGCAGCCTAAAGAATAGTGCCACTAGATACTATCAGAGAGTCTACAACTTTTAAACATGTTTTAAATGGAGACTTTAAAGGTTTTATAGAAAGGCAATAAAGAGCAGTGATTAGCAGTATGGGTTCAGGGACAACAGACCCTAAGTTTGAGTAGGGGCTCTTCCACTTGCATGACCTTGGAAAGATGCTGGCACTTTCTAGGCCTCAGTTTTCTCATCTGTAAAATGGGAACAACAAAACCTACTTGGAAGGACTGATGGAGGATGAAATGTAATGCTGTATGTAAAGGGCCTGATTCAGTTCCAGACACACAGTTGGTGCTTAATAAACAGTAGATTATGATTCTGGCGTTTGAGTATGTTTTTCTTTAAGATTTAGCCAATTTGTAGCTGAACCCTAGACAAAAATGTTTGGCTGCATTTAAATGACTTGGAAATCCAGATGGAAGAGGTCATTTTGTCTTCTCAGGATAGGATAAAGGAGCCTGATGATTAATTTCTGCAATATTTTTATACCTTGTTTGGATCCAACTTGCTTTTGTCCACAGGAGTGGAGTCTTTTATCACTTCCACAAATTCAGCGCCAAAACACTGACCATAAAATCCCTAGGTAAGAAGAACCGACAGTTTGTAAAGGTTAGTTTAACATCATGCAACTCTTTATCTTCTCAGCAGTGATATAAAGTTTGAAACAAGTGCAAGGTAGAATCTGCTCATTGATTATTGAGAGTCCCTCTGAGCTAATGAGCAAAGTTCAGCATTTCCTGAAACAGGAATAAAAATATAAGGAAGTTCAGCACTGTCAACTGATATACACTTCCCTAAAATATATGTGCTTGCCTTCTAATACAACCAACATTTTCGTATTTCCTGGGGCATGTCCTGGGGTATCAAGCTCTTTACTTCTCGCTTTTTGTACCCGGGGAACTTGGAGGTCACCAGGCTTCCTATTTTGTAGCAAATTACAGTGCACGAGAAGACAAAATACGTGTAATTCTAAGGAGGGAATACGTTAGAAACCAAGTGGTCTGGAGAACTAGTTGCTAGTTCTCTTTCTCACGTGCTGAGTAACTTTGGGCAACTCACTCAGCTGCTCTGGGTGATGGCTTCTTTGTGTCAAGTAAAGATAAAAGTCTCTTGTCTTACTCAGCATGTTGGGTTAGAGCAAGGCGTATTTAGGGACACAAGTGTTTCAAGTTTTACAGTTTTAATAAGAGGGCATACATTCAAAACAATAGCAAGAAAGCATAGGAACGAATCTCTGGTTAACTGTCGGAGGGTCCGATGACCCCAGTCCCTCAGCCTGAGAGGGTTTTGCTTCGGAAGCACCCTTTGACTTTCTTCCTGAGTTTAGTCTTTGGCCCTTTCATCATCTGTTTTCTTTTCCTAAGGTTTCTCTAGGGTGTTAATCTTTCCTCCATCCTTTTAGCCTTTCTTCCAAAAGAACCTGCTATTCTTTTCTGTTACATTGCGGACCAAATGTCAATGGCAAGTTGGAGTTGGGGCTGGTCAAGTAGCTCTGTCTCAGAAGGAAGATGTTGTCCAGTGACACCAAAAGGATGGCCACACCATTTTCTAGGGGTGATTCAGTAATGCAGCCAGATTACTTTAAAGTGAAGAGGATAGCCTTCACGCTGAAAAACTGAACTTTCCACCTGTTAGTGTATATTAGTTACATTTGGAGAGGGTGATAAGAAAGGTCATGACATTGAGTCAGTTTTGCATAGATTTGAAAATAACTATTTTCCATATAATTCACAAACTTTGAAAAGCATACACAGGATCTTAGGGGAAAACTAGGCAAATCTTCCTTTACCACACAATTATATTATAAATGCAAAGTGAAGAAAATGTATGCAGAGATCAATGATGAATCCATGATTTATTATTTATTTACTTATTTTGGGTATTGACCTAGTCTAACTAGTTTTGGTCAAGTATACAATGTCAAGCTACAGAATCATTTTTCTTACCTCTAGTCTGTGGGAGATCTCAGGAAGCTTGGTAATTGCAGGTTCTTTGTAAACAAATTCCTGCTCATCTAAATCCCCAAATTTGGATCCATAGAAACCAACTCGGAAATACGTTCCAAACATTCTCTTATGATCCTGATGAACAAAATATGAAAATCTCTCTTTAGTTATATAATTCCTGAGGATGCACTGGGTCGCAAACGCAGGAGTCTTTTACTGGGTAACAAAGCATTTTATTCCTATGGTTGATATAAATAGAAATCATTCCTTTAAGGAAGAAAGGAAGATGTAATTTTGGCTCGGCACCTATAAGTCAGTGGCTAGGGTGCCAGCCACGTACACCAGAGCTGGTGAGTTCGATTCCAGCCTGGGCCTGCCAAACAACAATGACAACTACAACCAAAAAATAGCCAGGTGTTGTAGCAGGCGCCTGTAGTCCCAGCTACTTGGGAGGCTGAGGCAACAGAATCGCTTAAGCCCAAGAGTTTGAGGTTGCTGTGACGTCACGACACTCTACCCAGGGCGATAGCTTGAGGCTCTGTTTCAAAAAAAAAAAGATGTAATTTTTATGGAAGAAACTTTGCAAATAATAACAACCACCACCAAAAAAAACCATGAAAGATTTAAGGGCCTTCTTTTAAGTGAATTTAAAAGATCCTCACATGTCCTGGTTACAAAGTACAGGCAGTTCCTGAGTTACAAACATCCAACTTGCATATAACTCACACTTTTGAACAGAGGCTACTTCCAGTAATAGGCAAATGCACCTGTTCCAACTTACATACAAATTAAACTTAAGATCAACACCACAGAACCTATCTTGATTGTAATCTGGAGACTGCTTATCATTCAAGTTACCTTCTTTTACACTTGGAATTCTGTTCCTCCATTCCCAGCCCTTTTCTGATAGGTGGGAACTAAAATAATGAAATGCTCAGGTGCCAGCCACATACACCAAGGCAGGCAGGTTTGAACCTGGCCTGGGCCTGCTAAACAACAATGACAACTGCAACAAAAAATAGCTGGGTGTTATGGCGGGCACCTATAGTCCCAGCTATTTGTGAGGCTGAGGCAAGAGAATGGCGTAAGCCCAAGAATTTGAGGTCGCTGTGAGCTGTGACGCCACAGCACTCTACCCAGGGCGATAAGTGAGATTCTGTCTATAAATAAATAAATAAATAAATCAAATGAAGTGCTCAGGCTCGGTGCCTGTGGCTCAACGGGCTAAGATGCCAGCCACATACACCTGAACTGGAGGGTTTGAATCCAGCCTGGGCCCACCAAACAATAATGGTGGCTACAACCAAAAAACGGCTGGGCGTTGTGGCAGGCACCTGTAGTCCCAGCTACTTGGGAGGCAGAGGCAGGAGAATCGCTTGAGCCCAGGAATTGGAGGTTGCTGTGAGCTGTGATGCTACAGTACTCTATCCAGGGTGACAGCTTGAGGCTCTGTCTCAAAAAAAAAAAAAAAAAAAAAAAAGTAAAATGAAGTGCTCAGGTAAATCCCTCCCCAGAGGGAGGGAAGGAGGGCTAAGTATCTTTAGGACACGGTCACCTGCCACCAGGTAACAAGACCTCAAGCCAGGGTCCCCGGCTACCTTGCTGATGATGTTGTCGAAAGCCTTCTGCAGCTTGTTGTGAGTGGAGGTCAGCTTTCGGAAGTCTCGATGTGCTTCCAGGATGGGGATTACCAGCTTGTAGACCTCGTTAACTGTCTCATATAAGCCTCCCTTGGAAAGAGACGAGAACAGAGAGAATTTAATCCACGGGAAACTCAAGAAGAGCGACAGGAGTTCATGGTGCAGACAATGCACTGGAGGATGGATTTAGGGTTGCAGCAAAGGATTCTACACAGCGGGCTGGGACGGCTGAGCATCTATGGACAGGTGTTAGCATTCAGGCTGAACTAGACCCATCACGAAGTGGTTCTGTATGCAGGTACTAAGTGGGGAAAAAGAAAACAAAAAACAGGAGTTTGGCAGCAGAGGCTGAGAGTCATTCAGGGACGCAGCTTTGGTGTATTTAAATCTCATCGGAAGTCCTTCAGACAGATGCTAAATGTATGCCTCATGGGAGTTAGTTAAGATTTCACCAACTAATTTTCTTGAATTTGAGGAAAAAGGAGCGTATATTAGCCATGCTCTGAATCCTGAAAAGGAAAGCAAGAAAAAAGAAAACATACTTAAAATACATAGACCTTAAGGGGAGGAAACTTGGAAATGAAAAGTAGAAAATAAAGAATATGGAGATAAAATTGGATCAGCTAAATACAGTGAAATGCTGAATATTTACTTGGCTTAAAAATTAGGGGAGGAGGTGTGTTTTAAAAAAGAAAACCAACAAGAGACTTTCCTCTTGGCCTGAATCTCAGTGACTTAATCTATGTATTGTTTCTCTTATTAGGAATGTTTAGACCCAGATTAAATTAATGATTTAGCGATTTCTGTTCCCACTCTTCCCTAAGCTGGCCCTGGTCTGTAAAGATCTGAGGGTTACTCATTTGTCAGGAGGGAGACACGGTCTGTGTATTCCTTCCCTCCCCTCCAAGTGGCTCCACCCACTTATTCTCTATTAAAGGGAAAAGGGGGGGGGACATGCCTCATCATTTATTGTGTAACACTGGGCAAGCCATTTCACCTCTCTGTGTCTTCATTTCCACCCCTGTTACGTGGAAATAATACTTTGACATTGCCACCCAGCCAATGGGCATGCAGCGAAAACCAGAATATTACCATGATGAAAGGTGCTCTCACCTCCCTAGGGGAGCTGATGCAATTTGCATACATCAAAGTGTTCCCCAGGCTCATCCCCTGCCCTGCACACCCTGGCACGTGTCCTGGAGAAGTAGAGCTGCCTGGGCTGTTAAGTTCGAGCATTCCCAGCACCCAGAGTCCAGCCGGGTATGCGCGGCCAGGCCCTGGGATGCCTGCTGGCACTGACCGTGCTGAAGAGCTCTGCGGCCTGCTCCAGGAGGCCCACCAGGCCACTCTCGGTGAAGTACCGGCCGGAGCACACCCCATCCTCATCAGGCGACAGGGTGTCGTCAGAGACTGCAGACTCCTCCAGCACATTGGAAGAAATATTCTGAAAGAGATCACAGCATAAGTCCAGAGAACAGGGGGACCAGACTTAGACTATAAGAATCCATAATGTGGATGAAGAGGCCAGTCTTCAGGTCCTTAGCAAGGCTATGATTCCTCCCAGGAGAGGTTCTGGCCATCTTTATTTGGAAAGGACACCCTGAGCAACTGGTCTTCAAATCTTACAATTTTCTTTTCTTTTTAACCATTCGGAGGTTTTTACGTAAAGGACATTAACCCCAATGTAACAACAGTTGAGTTACTTTAGTGGAATAATCCTAAGGGACGTACAGCTGGGGTCTTAGTTTTTAAAAGGCAAAGGCCAATTAACAGATAACTAGGCTCACTGTTTCACCAGCCAGTGAACCTCTGACTTTTGGGGGTGTTTTTCTGAACTGTGTTGCCACTACTGACTTGACTTCAGGTAAGTAACCATCATGTGTGACAACAGCAAGTGAGAATGTCTTCTTTATGGAATTTTTTACGATGCAATAGGTACTGTTTCCCCCCCTGAACATTTTGTTTCTACATGTTTCCCTCTACGTAAATGATAGAGTGTAGAGCCTCGAGCACATAATGCAGTGACCAGGGTTAGGGTGAAACAAATGAGAAACCCAGGGCACAAAATTGAGAGAGGTGCTCACTGTCAGGGTGATGGAAGTGCTGATCCTATACTCTCTGACCCTGACAGTGAGTGCTTCCTCACATTTTGTACCTTGTCTACTTCACCTGCCTCACCCTAGTACTCCCTGGCAAGTGATTCTTGGATTCTTGACAGGTCAACACTCATTTTCTTCTTGGCTCACAGCTATAAAAGAAATTCAGATAGAATGCAGAAGAAATTGGGAACCTTCCTAGCTTGAGGGCTGCAAACAGGTAGCACATATGGCTCCCCTTCCTATTGCTGCATTCATGGCAGGCATAACTAATCAATTATAGCACTCTTTCACCTGGAGCTTGGATATAGTCTAAAAATTGCTCTTAGCTTAGTACTATGGTCAGCCACTACCAATTGATCAGAATTAACTTGTGAACCAAAAGTGGCCTACTTTCTGGTCTGGCTAGCCTGATCAAGTGAATCAACCTTAGCAAACAACGAGAAGATTGTTGTTATAGCCCTATCACATGCACTATTACCAGGTAATTTCAGGAACATAGGAGGAGGTTTCCAAAGTCATTTGTGGCCAGTCTTTCTTCTAAACTTGGCCTATTATAATGGTTCTGAATTGGAGCTAACAGAAGGTCCAAGAGATTCAGTTGAAAGAGTCTAATAATCCAGGAAACTAATATAATTAGAGTTGTATAGATTTTTCTTTTCCTTTTTTAGAAATACAGAGTCTCACTATGTTGCCCAGGCTGGACTTTAACCCCTGTTGCCCAGGCTGGACTTGAACCCCTGAGCTCAAGTGATTCTCCTGCCTCAGCTGGGATTTACAGGTACATATCACTGTACCCACTGCAATTTTCCACATTAGAGGAAAATATATGATGCTATGTAGCCTCATTAGCTTTAGTCAGAGGATAAAGATTCTGGAAAAGGCTCTCCTAGCTTTAGAATTAGGAAGTTAATAGCAATATCCGCGAATGTGTCCATATTTACATTTGTGAAATAAATATTGCACTCTGGGACACAGAATTTCATTGATCTCAGTTCCTAGGAGTTCAGTGACCTCAAAACTTTTTTCCATGCACAGATTTATTTATCTCCAGTTTAAGTCTTTTGCAACGACTTAACTTTTATTAGGGCAGAACAAGGTCTAAGACCAAAACACAGAGCACTTAAGAAGTCAGCACTGAATCTGTGTTGTTCACGCTGCCCTTTTCTACGAAGTGGAGCAACCTGACTTTGCAGAGAAAGGTGTCCTTCATAACTCCAGGTGTGGTCCTGTGACTCCGCCTCAGCCAGCCAGACATTCCATTTCTCTGACCATTATGGTTGCTTCAGGGATGAGCACATAACTCCATCAGGACCTGTAAGGTGCACTGAGACGTTTTCTGCAACTGTTAGAAATGAGATTTCTCTCTTTTCTCCTGGACTTGAACCTGGAGATGCAAACTTAATCAGTGTGAGAAGATTGAAGCTGATACCACAGAAGGCAGTGACAGGAAGTGGTGATGATGCTGAGGTCTAATGACATTGTTTGGGCCTCCAGGTCCAGTTTGGCGGGGGCTCCTCCAGGCTCCCCTCTCTCACAGAGGCTGAGAAATTCTACTCTTACCGTAGTTCAGTCTGAGTCGGGTGTTCTGTCACTTGCCAGCACTCATTTCTAAACCGACCTAGTAGGTCCCATTTGAGAGAAATAAGAGTTCACTCATAAGCATCCCCCAAATCATTTGTCTTCTCTTTTGTAACTGAGGACACCTAACTCATCATGTTCTGGACATTCTGAAAGTTTCGCACTTCAGTTTCTTCAGTCTTCCTTTTGCCCTTCTTCACCCTTTCCCTGACATCCAGCCTGGGCCACATTATAAATGCTCACATCTTCTGCATCTTTCTAACAGTGTTTCTCATAATTGTTACTGAATAGAGAATGGAATGATTAGTTATGTGGTGTCTATCTGACTAGAATGTCAAGTTCATAAGGGTAGAGTAGATGCTCAATAAATATTTTCTTTTTCTTTTTTGTTTTTGTTTTTGAGACAGAGTCTCACTATGTCACCCTCCACAGAGTGCCATGGTGTCACAGCTCACAGCAACCTCAAACTCTTAAGTGATTCTCTTGCCTCAGCCTCCAAGTAGCTGGGACTACAGGCACTCGCCACAATACTCGGCTATTTTTTGTTGTTGTTGTTATAGTTGTTTGGTAGGCTCAGGCCAGGTTCGAACCTGTCAGCCCCAGTATATGTGGCTGGCACCCTAGCTGCTGAGCTACAGGCACCGAGCCTCAGTACATATTTTCTAAAGGAAGGAATGTACTGAGATATATTGAAAGACAGAGCTGTGAGCCCTGTGTAGGGTTAATATGGAGCTTTTCTCTTGGTTCCATAATAACTATTCTAAATCACCTGGGCATGTCTCATTATAAGCAAATCAACTGAATTCTAGGTAAAATTAGAACAGTAAGGCTACTGAACATAAAACTCAATGAAATGCAATCTATTATTTAAGTGGTAATATTAAATAAAATATAGTAACTGGGAAAAGAGCATAAAAGAATTGTAAGAAATAATTTAGTAAATGAAACAAGGCAAGGGGATGATGCAATTCAACATAAAGTGACAAACCTATAGATTTCCTGGGAATTAAAAGAGGACTTCCATAATATTTACCCTTGATAATATCAAATGGCCAACATAAATTTGATGAAAGAAGCAGATATATCTAAAATACATACTTTTTTAACTTTTTTGTTCACTTTCATGTGATTCAAAATCAGATATAATATTTTTATGCTTTTGGATAAGAATTTCACTACTGGACTTTATAGCACGTATTTCTGAAATGAGAATAAAATTCATTTGCCAAGAATAAAATCAGAGAATAAATATTTTTGTCATGGAGGACCATAGGCGAGGAGGAGTTAATAATGTGAGGTGAAATCCAGCTTGGCAGACGAACAGCATCCTGGGACGCCAGATGCTCCTGGCTCCACCAGTTGCAGTTTCCATGACGTATCCTCTAAGCCCGAGAAAGCTACTTTGAATTGTTTTTTCTTTCTGGTTCACACAGCATCACAGAGTTGTGTTGAAGAACAATGAGAACAAAGTCTTTCATAAAATCAGTCATGTAAATTCAAACAAGAATAATACAAACACTTGTAAATGACTCTGTAAGTCTGGTTTGAAAGGGGCTCCATTACTGTAGCTATATTGCTCATGGTTTCAGGGATCATCATCTCTACAGATTATGTCTCCTTTTAAAAAAGTACTCAACACTCCCTTTTCCTCTCTAAAGACTGTGCTAAAGTACTCAGTAAGGGAGGTGCATGTGACCACTGAGCATCCCCGCCTGAGCCAGCTTTTAGGTCTGGCAGACAATTTCCCTTTGCCAACTATGGATAAATTTTTCGCTTATTCTCGGAAAGTACTGATTCAGGCTTTCTCTGGTCAATGTGATTCTTGATTTTTGGATTAGAGAATGGGCCTCTACAAAGTTGGAGAGTAGAATCAAAGAAATGAGTCATGAGGGAAATCATTTCTCCAACGTTCAGGAATACTGAACTGTCTCAGTTCCTTCCTCAGTGAAGTGGAGTAACACCTGCCCTGCATACCCGGTCACAGGGCTATGGGGAAGTTCGAACATGATCACACACGGGAAAGTGTTTGAGAACGTCTCCTCAAGTGCCTGTGGACTCTAGGTGCCGTTATGGTAAACAATAAATTTTTTAAAATGCAAGATGGGAAAACAATTAGAAGAGGCAATTGTAATACATTACCACAAGGTTTTGCAGGGTTTTTCGACCTTGGCACTACTGACATTTGGGGTCAGAAATTTCTTTGTGGAATGTGCAATTCCCATGCACTGTGGAATGTTTAGCAGCACCCCTGTCTCCTCCCCCACCCCCAGTAATGATAACCAAATATGTCTCTGGATAAGCTGAGCTGGCCCCCACCTGGAAGCTGACACTGCCCACGGGCAGGTAGCTGTGGTCCTCCAGCATGCTCAGGTACTCGGCCACGAGCGCTGCTGCGTGCACCAGGCACATGGCGGCCTCCGTGTAGCACTTCTTCTTGGTGTGTTTCTCTGCCATATTCTGGAGCCAGGTCAGCCGCAGATCAGGAGATGTCTGGTAACTCTTGGCAATTCTGAACACAGATGGAGAAATCGTTTCAAGGGTAACTGGTTAATGACACTGTTATTCTATTATGTGTGGTAATTCACCCCACCCCACCCCCGACAGCTTTTCACCTCCCCTGACTCCCCACATCTTCTGCCTATATTTTCAGAAAATGAGAGAGAAAAGAAAAAAACAATTGCTAGTCCAGCTGTCCCATTCCATGTGTAGGGTGTGCTGGGCCCCAAGAAAGAGGAATCAGTAAAAGCCTGAAGGGGATAAAAAGACCTCAGAAAATGACGTCTATTTTAATGGATCTCAAGCAATTTTCTTCCAATTTTTCTTCCTTTTCTTTCCTTTCTCTCAAAATAATAAGAGGAGACAAAAGTACTACTCTTCTCATGATGTTGCATCAGAACAATTTTGCTTCTGTAAGTAGTTTTTTCTGAATAAGGACTGGAAGGCAAAGTTTTAAGCTATAGAGTAAAATATGATTTCTAGAGTAAAACTATACATGTATGTCAGAATGTAACTGGAATAAAGCCATGTAGGAAATAATTCATAGTAATTCATGTGTGGTTGATGATTATTATGAATTCATAATGATTCATATAGAATTGATAATTCTTTTCTATAGTAAGTAGAAGATAGGGATATAAAACAGGTATTTCACTTTAAATTAGGGAAATCTTCCTGAAAATTTATTTGTGACCCACTCTTAACGTCTATTTTCTACCAATTTCTATATACAGCTTTGGATGTCAATTCAAAACACTGTCCCCGGCTCGGCGCCCATAGCTCAGTGGCTAGGGCGCTGGACATATATACCAGGGTTGGTGGGTTCAAACACTGCCTGGGCCTGCTAACCTACGACAATGACAACTACAACAAAAAATAGCTGGGCAGCCGGGGCCTGTCGCTCAAAGGAGTTGGGCGCCGGCCCCATATGTTGGAGGTGGCAGATTCAAACCCAGCCCCGGCCAAAAACCGCATAGGAAAAAAACAAAATAGCTGGGCCTTGTGGTGTGGCCTCCCCAGCTACTGGGGAGACTAAGGCAAGAGAATCACTTAAGCCCAAGAGTTTGAGGTTGCTGTGAGCTGTGACACCACGGCATTCTACCCAGGGTGACATAGTGAGACTCTGTCTCACTAAAAACAAACAACAAAAACACTGTTCCCATGTTACCTGTGGCAAGAACATTAGTAAGAACTCTACAGCAAAAAACCATAGACCCGCAAGTGCTGCCCTTTGAGTCTGAAAGCTTACCTGTACATGAGATCCATAAGCATCTCAGGATCTTCCTGAAATTCCCTCATTTTCACTGTGTCATATAAGATGCTATTCAGATTGCAGAGAAGTTCCTCCACCTGAAAAATGTGTGAGCCTTGAAATAATCATGGTTTTGTTGTCCTGGGTGACAAGTTAGGCTTACGTTAAAAGTGCAAGGGGAAGCCATGGGAAGTGTCCACTCAGAGAGCAGCAGAGGTCAGAGGTGGAGGGGAGTCTAGACACCTTTCTCTGTGGCTTTGACCTTCTCAAGTCCAGGATTAGCCCTGAATCCTTATGCTATCTCCCTTTCCAATACGTGTGTTTAAATTAGTTTGAAGTAGTTTCAGTTACTTGCAACCTGAAAAGTTCTAAACTCTGAACTGGAAAATCAAGGCTGTTTATAATATAGCAAGAAGGGAGAGCTTAAGACCTCAGCTCGGGTTCCATGTCTCATGAGTATCCCAGATCTTCCCGGGACTTTAGAGATTTTTTTTTTTTTTTTTTGAGACAGAGCCTCAAGCTGTCACCCTGGATAGAGTACTGTGGCATCACAGCTCACAGCAACCTCCAATTCCTGGGCTCAAGTGAGTCTCTTGCCTCCACCTCCCAAGTAGCTGGGCCTACAGGTGCCCGCCACAACG
>CAUYON010135202.1:0-32144 GCA_963573935.1 Arctocebus calabarensis | reverse complement strand
TATAGTGATCAAGGAAATGCCATGAAGGATATCTGTAACAGTATGATCAAAATATTTCTGAATGTATATGAATCGTGCCCTGTGATTGCACCAATGTACATAATTATGATTCAATAAAATTATTTAAAAAAAAAAGAAAATAACTAAGAAAATGACATGATGGCTATGTAAACAGTTTGATGAAAATGTTTCAGATTGTATATGAAACCAGCACATTGTACCCCTTGATTGCACTAATGTACTTGGCTATGATTCAACAATAAAAAAAATAAAAAAAAAATAAAAAAAAAAAGATAGGAAGCAAATCTCATCTTGGACCATCACAGCTTGTAGAGGGGACAGAGTGCTACCATCTCCCCCTAGAAACTGTCTACAGTTCTTATCCTTAGGCGCACAGCAAATCTTTCTATCCACTGATAAAGGTTCTGGGAACAGACACAGGGGTTTCTCTTCCTGAGACCCCAGTCATGCCAATTACCACTCTTTTAAGTCTATGGGGGTCAGGATCAGTGCAGCAAGGCTCAGATACCCTGCCACCTAGAACATTAGGACATCTGAACAGGTTCAAGTCAAACCAACGCTCTTGCTGACATGGAAATATTGCAGAAAAGACGTTGATGGGCAAGGATGGTACTTAAGGCAAGAAGAGAGAAAGGGTGGGAGGAGTCATAAAAAATAGAGGTTGGGGTCATAAAAAAAAAGTAATGAGAGATCCATGGATATGATTACATAGTCTTCGGTGTGGGGGAACCTTACACATTATAAGTCTTTTAAAACTAGATAGAATTTTATAACTTTAGGTTTTCCATCTTGAATAGTCTAAGTCCTTCATTTTATAGATGATGGATTTTAGTGTACAAAGGTTACATAACTTGGTTTCAATTAAATGAGAGTGGCATTCTTTACCATTCTAATCAATGATTGAACAAGAGTACTGGTAAGTTTCAAGAAGCTTTCATAAAATACCATAATTATCAACAATGATAAGACCTGGAGGAAAGGGAACAGTTAATGTCAAATAACAGCAAAAAGCTCCAAAGCCTTCTTCCCCTGGACTGAGGCTGGAATAAGGCATTGAAAGTCTTTGCCATCAGGGACAGAATGATCCTCCAAATATTCCAGTGATTATCTATAGGTAATGAAACATAAACATAAAATGAAATATTCTTTCAGAAGAATTTGAGTGCCTATTGAAGTTTTTTTTTAAATGCAAATTCTCCTATGTATTTGTACCACAGTCATGATAAATGGGAAGTGGGATGCATGGATGACTTGTAAGACATTTGGCAATTTGGCAGAAATTAAGCTCCAGGTGACAGACTAGAGTATAGGAAAATATTTGAGACCATGTTCATTTTCTTTTAAGAGAGGAGAAAAATAGAAATGGTGAAAAATCATTGTACATTGTCTCAGTTTTTTATTATTTTCTGCTTTTTTGCCTGATAATGGAAGGAAGAGTTTGAAGCCATGGAGTAGTTACTACTAACCTCCTCTTAATTACTAGTTTAAAATTTGCAAGGATGGATGAAACACAGGAAGAGAATTAATGTCTAAATGAGTAAAGTTCCACATAATCTTAAGATTTATTTTTCCTTGCCACTCTATTTTCGTTGGTTTTACTTTTTTACACTGATTATTTCTCTAGGTATATAATACTTTAAAAAGGAAAAAAAACATGGTCTTATATAATCTTTTCAATAATAGTGTTACAAAATTTTTTATCAATGTTAAAAGTAGAGAAATTGAGATTCAGAGAGATTAAATATATATGTGTGTATATACATATGTATTTCCATAAAGCTAGCAACTGAAAGTCCACTGAGTATTCATTGAATGTTTTTCCAAATCAGAACTGCCCCTAGTGCTCTGGAATACTTGTCTCAAAGTTTATTATACATAAGTCCACCAAGGAACATGTTAAACATGTTCTGGGCCCTTCCCTAGAGACAACTTCTTATTCTGACTCAGATGGATCTCAAGGGTCTGCATTATTAAACATTCTCCATCTTCATACTTCAAGAAGCTTGAATTTCAAATGCAGACCATATTAGAGTTTCAAATTCAGAATTCTTATTCAGAAACGCCATCTCAACAATATTTCAAAAGGACAGAAATGAGCTGGGTTTTTTTTTTTTTTAATAAAAAGAAAAACTGGTAGGAGTAGTGGTAAGTTAGAACAGAAAACAGCTGCATAGCAGAAAAGGAAAATGCAGGTGATTTAGAGCCATCCATGAAGAGCTAGTGTTCTAAATAGGACTTTACGAAGTAAAAATATTTTAGCTGAAAATATTTTGAGCAAGAAGATTAATGTGCGTAGATAAAATGTGCAAATAATGGCATTTAAAGTAGGATGACAATTTTATACCCACAAATAGACACAGTACTTGGCGAAATTGGTCCCTGCCTCACTGCTGTGATTAGAAACCACAAATGTGCAGGTATCCAGACAGGACCAGTTTGCATATCCTAGGAATTCATTTGTACTGAGAGGTTTTGTTAGGAGGTGGGAAGGAAGAGGACACAAAAGGATACTTATTTAAGCAAGAAGAATGGCGTAGAGAAGACCCTACACAGAAGGCCACAGAGTCCATGCACAAATGCGAGCACACATGGAAACACATACGAGATTCACATGGAGTAAAGGCTGTTAATTTTGAAAACATTGAAACCTGAGCTGGAAACAAAGCTCAGCTTGGACTGGAATATAACATGTAAGAAAATCAGTGAACATAAGTTTCAAATGAACACTCATATAAATACAATGAGCTAAGATCAAATATCAGTGTGAGATGCACTTCCTTCTTGTAGACTTGATATTTTACATCAGTGGTTTCCAAAATTTAAGAGACCTAAGAAGTAGGATGCTTTTTAAAAGTATGATGTTTCTGACACCACCACAATCTCCCGAATTTTAATTTGAAGGGATGAGGGTAAAAGATTGCATGTACCATGATGAGAATGTACTACAGGTGATTCTGATGTGGGTTGATTTAGATCTTATTTTGAGACACACTCTCCTATGTCAAGAATTGGATTCTCCATCACTCTGCTGACTGTGACACCAGCCTTGGATATGCTAAATACTGCAATCCGATCATAAACACATGTCTTTTATTTTGGGGGATGGAACAGTGATAAATCCAGAAAGAGATTAGGAGTGATGAGATGGATAGGTAATGAAAAGCTTTCCTAGAATAGACTGCATTCAAGGTGGGCCTTAAAAGATGTTAAATTATTTTTCCAAAACATTGAGGTGTATCAGTGCTTTTCTTCGCATTTTTAAAAATTTATTACGTAAATTTATCTTTTCCCTTGGAGGATCCAGTAGTGCTTCTAGCACATATGAAATGGTTAATAAGTATTAGTTGAATTACTTAATGATTCTATTAAAGAAATCATGCCCAATCCCACTGCCTTGACAAAATTATATGTGATGCTGATGATGCTGTTGTTATGTCACTTGAGATTCTTCTCCATTTCTCATCTGTATATGAACATAATTTTATATGCAATAATAAAGATATAGTTTTGTTTCATTTTATTTGTTATGTGATGGCCAATGCATTTTTCATCTTGATTTGGAATATTCATGATTGTTATAGCAGCAATAGAATAATCAAACTGATGTATGTTAATTCATATATGTATTCTGTATCTTAAAGATAATGAATCCATTTCTATTTTATATTCTGTTACTTATAAATAACACTTTTTCTTTATATTTTTTCTCATAGCATAAATCTCATAAGTGGTATTACTGGCCTAAAGACAAAAGTGGTTTTACAGATCTTGACACAATCTGACCTAAGTGTTTTTATAGATCTTGAAGCAATCTGCCAAACTATTTTTCAAAAGACTTGTTCTAATTTTCACATTGTCTCCAGTATGCTGTGATTTTTATCTATAGCATCATCACTGGTGTGAACATGTTGTCTCTATTCTATCTGGAGATGCCTTTTTCCTATTTAAATAAAAACATTCTGGTAAACTTCTACAAACTATTCTGTACCAAGCTCAAATGCTGTTCTTTCTTGCAGCCTCTCCCTACCTCCTAGGAAGAGTTAGTCATTATTTCCATTGTGTACTTAATACTTGGTAACAATACTATTTTTAGCCCTTATCAAACAGTTCTGGGTTTATTGTAGTTTATATATTTCATTTCTTTTCCCTAGATTATTAGCAATTCAAGGAGTGAGCCTCCATCTATCTATTTTATCTTGAAAATGTAGCCTGGCTATATTAGACATTCAATAAATGCTGGTTAAGCAAATGAAGAATAAATGAATGAATATTTCAGTGTGATGCTTACTTCCAAGCCTATGGCTGTACGTTTAGTTTAAAAATACTTTCCTTCCTCAATTCTCCTATAGGCCACCTAACACCTAGGAACATCTGTATTTTTATAGGGTTTTTGATAATATTTTTATACTTACATATTTTGTAGTCTGTATGTTTATATTTTTTCTACATTCTACATTTCTAGATTCAGGCCTAGATGGTACAATTCTGTGACATTATGTGAATTAGAACTCTAAATCGTTTGGATAATGACTTTGGGATACACCATAGTCAGAAAATGTTTCTAATTCAAAAAGAAGCACTTCTTTTATAAATTAAACTTTAGGATTAGCAAATAGAATTAGAAATCACCTGAGGAGAACACAGCATATACGTGGCACCACAAAAGGAGAAAAAAAATTAAAAATAACTGATGATAGGCTTAGCACCATGGCTCAGTGGGTAGGGCACCGCTCGCATATACCCCTGGGCTGGTGGGTTAGAACCCAGCCTGTGCCTGCTAAACTACAATGACAACAACAACAACAAAATAGCCAAGTATTGTGGCAGGTGCCTATAGTCCCAGCTACTTGGGAGGCTGAGGCAAGAGAATCACTTGATCCCAAGAGTTTGAGATTTCTGTAAGCTATGACACCACTGCACTCTACCAAGGGTGGCATAGTCAGACTGCATCTCAAAAAAAAAAAAAAAAAAAAGAAAAGAAAAGAAAACACTGATGATAATGAACTATCTAATGACATACAATTAATAATTATTCTAACATTTTATGTCATTTTATGCATTTTGTTCCTTTTAAACATATACTCTCTCATTTTATCCTTACAAAAAGGTAAAAAATACAAAGTAAGTTTATTATAAGTCTAAATTGAAAGTTAAGTAATCTATTGGACAGAAATGTAACTAGCAAGCGGGAAAAATCAGAGGCAGAATTCACATATTTTGAGTCACCATTTTAGCCTTCATTCTAGAAAAATAACTAGATACAACTCAATTTTGTTAAATACCAAAAATGAGAAAATGAGTTTTCAAGCAATATACACTAAACTACTACTGAAAAACAAACAAACAAACAAAAAAAACGTTGCTAGCCATAAAAACATTTTTCCCTCAAAAGAATGCTTAAGGATAATTCAATATGAAAAACAAATGATGTAAGAGGACAGTAAGAGGAGGATGTAAGAGGAAGTTACTGGCGGGCAAGGGTGTCCCCCCCACCTGTGGCTCCTGATAGTGCTTGGAGCCCGTTCAAGGGTGTCCCCCCACCTGTGGCTCCTGATAGTGTTTGGAGCCCGTTCTCAGGAATGTGTTGTACTGAACCATTCATCCACTGAGTCATCTGATCATTCAACTCACGATAATTATAGCCTAACTATGGACAAAGAATTGTGGGAAATGCAAAAAAAAATTAATGTAAGATAGAATTCTTCTCCAAGACTCACTCTCTCTTTCCACCCCCTTCCCAATACAGTAAAGTACAGATGCCATGGAAGTTACATCACATAGTTGGCATTCTGAAAGTTCTGAAAAAAAAGGGTGAGTTCAATTCAGTTCCTGATGTTTACCTAAGGAAAAAAATGAGCATATATGGATTTTATTTCTAATTTTGTGACTTTGTAAAAAGCAATTAATCTTCCTGTGTTAGGGAGCTCTTTTCTGTGAAATAAAAGCATCAAATCAACTTTGCCAATCGGACACAGGTAACATGTGACTACCGGAAAGAGAATGAGGAGGACAGGGCCAGTGAAACCAGACAAATCTGGTTTCATGGCTTAAGCTTGGGGCTTACATCAGCTAGTTGGCTCAACTTCTCTTCTTCCTATCCTCTTCATAAGACATAAATAAGATAAAATATCACACTTAGACTGGAACAGATTCAATAGTAAATAGTCATAATTGTTATTAACTATTATAACATGAAGTTACTTCTAGATACCGCAAAGAGTATTTAAAGTCTATGACGCTGTATAATTTATTTTTGCCATGGCTCACTCATCATGGAAGAAATGAGTGTTCTATACTTAATGAAGGTCAAGGGCATCAGCTTTGTGGATATTATTCTAAAAATTCTCCTTCTGTTCAAATTATGTTCAGGTTTATGCAAAACCTCCAAAAGATGCTATGTTTTATTTCTTAATGTACTAGTACTAGATTTTTGACTGTACTCTTGGAAAAATGCCAGGCTTTATTTTGGTTGTCATCTATATGTGAACTCTAGTTAAATCAATCAAAAACAATAAAGTCATTAGTGTGCATTGAGTTTTGTCACTTCTAAAAATACTACATTAATTGCTTTAGAGATTTTCAATTTTACTTCCACTCTGACAAGTAAGACAAATGGAGCTTACAAGCGTGACACACTGCCAGGCACCTCCCAGGCAAGATGGCTACCACCTCATCTTCTTTTCACTTAAGAAGGCATACTGGAATGCAAATAAGATACAATGATAGCAGTGTGCACTAACCATATTTATACTACAGAGCTGAGGAACACTAGACATAATCTTGAACTTACTCTGCTTATATAAGACAAAAAAACTTAATGATTTAGTCAAGTAGGAAGTTAAACTATTTTTGGTAACATATTAGTTTGAATATTCTTTACATCTGATAGAGACAAAAAATATGCAATGAATTATGGTTCTGAATCACTGAATCAGTCCTGAGTATGACCCAAGGAAATGTGCTTGATCTGTGGGACAATCAAAAGGTCATCATTTACATTGGAAAATTTAAAAGAACATTTACTTAATAATATGTTATTTGGATCTAGATGGTTTGATAATTTTTCTAGAAGCCCAGAAGAGATAGGGTACGTATGTTTATTATAAGTAATACATTATTTCTCTAAAGGAGTGGTTCTCAAACTTTTTGGTCTTAGGGCCCATTTTCACTTTTAAAAATAAATAAAGGTTCCAAAGACATATGGTTTATGAGTATTAGATACCTGAATATGGATATTTACTCTATTAGAAATAAAAGGTGAAAAAATTGAATATTTAGCTCTTTTAAAAATAATGATATAAATACACTAATGTTAATATAATGTAAATTTAAAAATAACTACTTTTTTTAAAACACAGATTTCTGAAAAGAATAGCATCATTTCACATTTTTGCAAATATTTTCAGTATTAGAAGACCCTGAGTGCTCAATTCTGTTTCTGCAGAAATATCAAATATCTGGAAATATCAAATGGCGTGTGGTAGAAATATCAAATGGCATGTGGTCTGTGAAAAACTCCACTGCACCCTCCCAAGAAAAGGAGAATGAAAAAGGCAAATAATTTGTTCCTTTTTAGTTGACATGAAAACACTGTACATATTTATGGGCTAGGAAATGAGATTTTCAGAAGTGTATAGAATGTATAATGATGAAAGCAGAGTAATTAGCATATTCATCACCTCAAAAATGTATAATTTCTTAATAGTGGGAACATTCAAAATCTTCTGTTTTACCTTGAAAACATACAAAAAGTTATCGTTAACCATATTTAGTCTACAGTGCTATGGGATCTAGCTATAATTTTGTATGCCCTGTCCCCTTCCCAATCTCTAATAACAATTGTATTAGTCCCATTTTTTTATCTTCCACGTGAGTGTGAATTTAGTATCATTACGAAAGTAGTTTTGACCTCACTGAAAAGGTCCTATAGAGAGGGAAGGAGCGAGGGGGTGGGATCTTGGTGTGTGCCACACCTTTTGGGGGCAAAACATGATTGTAAGAGGGACGTTACCTAAAAAATGCAATGAGTGCAGCCTGGTTTTTTTGTACCCTCAATGAATCCCCAACAGTAAAAAAAAAAGTTTACAATACCACCAAAACTTCTCATGGCTCCTGGACCATACTTTGAGAAGTACTGCTTTAAAGTTTTTATAATATTTAAAGACTGCATTCATTTTTATTTTTTGGAATCTAATTTTCATTTATGTGTTTTTAAATTTGCCTATTTGAAAACTTCTTGGTAGAGAAAAATCATGTATCACAAATCTTAAATATCATTATTAGCACCTGGAGTCATAGTATATATATATATACATATATATAGTAATATTGATTATTAATCTATTAGATTTAATTCTATAATGTCTCATCATGCCTTTAATGATCTTTAAAATATGTGACATAGTAGTATTTGTACAGTTTGTACAAATTTTCAGCCCTTTATGTAAACATTCTATCTAATTAGGAGAGTCTAATGGTATCTGAGTGTAGTCTTGATGAAATAAAATTATTTTCCTAAGCAACATCTATAATATTTGGAAGGAGATATGAGAAGAGAAGTTATAATTCTAGGGAAGTTACTATATATATATATATATATATTTCCTGTAAAATTTAGTGAGGTGGTATCTTAACATTTAATCATTTTGTATGTTTAGTGATGATTTCACAATTACAAAACAATTAAAAGCAAATAACATAGACATAAATGTCAGTGTGAACTAACAAGTCCAGCTTCATACCTCTTTGAAAGGAAAGAAAAAAGTAACAAATATTTTTACTATTTTTATTTATTCGACTTTAAAATCAGCCCTTTTGAGAGATACCTGCTTTGTAACTGAGAAATGAGACAGTTATACATTTATCCCTGCTGAATTGCTGCAAAGTGAGGTGACTGGAAAAATATACACTGAGGAGTCAAACAGTCTGCCCAAATTAAAGGCTTTATTATATAATAAATATTTTCTCAGACTCTTACAAAATGGTTCTATTATCTCCTAATCTGGGAAACCCACAGAGAAAGACTTAGTGTCTACCATTACCTTGGTAATCAGGAAACTGTTTTGACTATTCTGTCAGAAAAACAGCATATACTAGGAATAAGAGGCTCTTTCCTGTTAGAATCTAGGTAAACAAAATAGCTTCTAGACTAGGGGATAAAAAGAGGGGTCATCCATTTGAATTGACTCTTCCATTGTTGTAAATGATAGGACAGCAGCTACACTAGTTTTCTTTTGCTTTCTGAAGAAATCCACATTGCCTAAACTCATGCCTGAGCCACAAAGTACAAAGTATCAAGGTTAGTGGCTCAGTAAATAGAGTTCTGTTAGATATTTTATCCTGAAACAAATTTTGCTCTTGACTCATTTAAGTTTAAAAAAAAAAAAAAGCCTAGAAGCCTGTCTAGTTACACTTACAACACATCAAATTGTCACTGTACAAGTAAATTTGGGAAGCAAGGTATGGGGGAAGATTTGAGGATGATTAATGTTTGAACTATAAAACACACACATCAGAGATTCTAATTATTAACAAGTGTTCCTTGATGCAATTATGAACTATGAATTACAACAGAGTTAATCAAGAAATCTAAGTAAACTATATTGTAAATGGTGAAGCTTAGCTTATAACAAATTAATTTAAATAGCAAACCTATCATCAATGGAAAACTAAATCCAACAGAAACCAGGTATGAACTCCTACCGCCTGTTCACATGCATGTGAAGTGGGAATTGAAAGAATTGCCTAGCAGAATCTGGCATCCGGACTCTAGATTTTTCAGTTTGAATTCTGAGTAACTGTTTATCGGTGTATGCTAGTTTTGGCTTATTAATGCTAAGATTGTCTAATTCTTAATAAGATGGTCAGTAGCCCTTACCTGTACTATAAAAAATCCAAGTTCAAAGGTTTATGTGCCAATTGCCTATAAAAAGCAAATAAAGGATGTACATTACTGGTTTAGGTTGCAATTCACCAAGTGGAACCTTGACATCTTTAGGCTAAGAATCTGTATTTGAAATCACTGCTTTAAGGCTTATTAAATCTCCATGTAAAAAGGATCCCAGAAGTCATTCAATAAATATGTGTTAGGTGTTCTCAGGGACAGCCCTATTAAAAATTCCGCAGGGAACAAACAATAACACTGCTAACAGGAGTCCACCTTGTACTCAAAGGAAGTTGGAAAAGTAATAGCCACAGAATAAACCACCCTTCAGTGGGAGGCCACTAGGAACACACCCTCAGTTCACAATGAGTGGGTTTAATAATCATAGCGAGGAAGATCACACATCACTGGAAATGGTGAAACATCTCCAGAAGAAAGTGTTAGGAAAGACTTAAAAACTTTGGGGCTTGTGTGAGGTGATTCTGGGGAGGATCTAAGAAAGCAAGGTCTTGTTGTGGATTGGATGCTATCAGGAAGTGAAAACAATTCTAGGACTACATATCTTAATAAATCTTATCTACAGCAAGAACAGACTGGAGTAAGAATTGAAGCTATGGTTTTAAGGAAGTAGTATTCACTTATTTTAACCAAGAAATAGTTTGACATTTTGTGGATTATATAGTGACCCTGATTTTATTGGGCAAGAGAGGAAGCAAGCCAGATGGCCAGATTAGGCAGGGGATTGAGAATTTATTCTAAGTATAATGGAAAATCATTGGAGATCTTAAGGGTAGAATAATTTCAAAATTTTACTACACATTTATAGTAAAATTGTATTTTCAATGGAGAATGCTTTGGGGAGTTGCCAAGTAGACAAGGAGCAGAGATGCAAGTTCGGAGTTTATGTATTTTGGCCAAACATAATAGTGTCTTTCCTGATGGTAGTGGAGGTAGAGATGTCAGTAGAAAATTGTTTGAAGTTCTGGGACTTACTGATAGGTTAATTTGGAAGGTGAGAAGTAAGAACCAATGAGCGAGGGATGATGTTATAAGTGATTGAGTTCTTCCTGTCAGTGATAATAGTATTTATCCTATCTGTCCTAATACTTGAGGACACAGAGGGCACAGGATGTTAAATTAAAGGATTTGTGTTGTGGGTAATGTTGGAAATTTAAAAAATCTTAAACATTCTCTGCACTTATTAACTTACAATTGAAGTCTGGTTCTTAATTCTTTCTACTGATTTATAGATGACTCAGTGGTAGTAGCAAAATACAAAATAACTTAGAGTTAGACACAACCACTTAATCAAGGTCGTACTGCCATAAATAAGTATTTAGTAAATGTTTCCTATGTATTTAGTGAATGCTAAACATACAGAGAATAAATAAATTTTGGAGAAAAAGTTAAAGTGAACAGAAAACGTCCTCAACTTGATAAAGAGTATTTACAAAAGCCTATAATTTACATTATATTTACTAGTGAGAACCTGAAAGTTTCCCCACTAAGATCAAGACAAGGCAAGGACGTCCTCACTCATTCACCTGTCCTCCTCAACGTCCTGCTGGAATTATTAGCTAATGCAAGAAGAAAAATGAATAAAGTGCATACAGATTGGGGAGGAAAAAAATAAAAGTATCTTTCTTTCTAGGTGACCTGATTGTCTATATAGAAACATCCAAAAGAATTGGACAAAACTTTTGGAACTAGTAAATGATTACCACAGAGTTTTCAGGATATAAGTTTAATATAAAAGATGCAATCTCTTTACTATATTCCAGCAATGAATAAGTAAAATTTAAAATATAATACCTTTTTCATTAGCACCCTAAAAAAGTCCAATGCTCCTACATAAATCAACAAAACATGTAAAGCTCTATATGAGATCTGACAATTAAGTTTGTGGACTCGCCACTGTGCACTTACATTGGAAGCAGTGTACAGAAACCTTGGTAAGGTGTCACAACCCTGATATATCAATATCTCACGGGTATGCTCATGTCAGTGTGGGGTAGTATCTTCCTGAGTGACATTCATTATTGCTGCATGTTCTTGTGTGCTGTCATGAGAATGTGAGAGTTTGAATAAGAGCAAAAAACAAATATTACATTTCTTGCTAAACTTGGCAAGAGTTGAAGTAAAATCAGGGACATATTAATCCAAGTTTATGGGAAGAATGCCATGAAGAAAACATTGTACACGTGGATTAAGTGTTTTTCTGAGAGTAGAAAAAATGTCACTGATGAAGCGAGGTCAGGGTAGTTAGTAATGAGCAGAACTGATGAAAACATCTTATCAATTAATTGAACTGTACATCAAAATCATTGGATGAATATGAGGAGCTTAGCAAACCAAGAAAACACCGATAGAGAAATAGGAAAATCTTGGCATGAGAAAGGTGGCTTTTTCATCACAACAATCCACCGGCTTCCCTGACACTGCCTGTGAGGGAGTTTTTAGCCAGTTAACAGATAAGTTTATTGTATCATTCTCCTTACTCACTTGATCTGCATCCCAAGATAAAGGAAATGTTCAAAGGAAGACATTTTGATGATATTAGGATATCAAGGATAATATGGTATCTACTCTAATGGCCATTCCAGAAAAAGAGTTCCAAAATTGCTTCAAAGGGCAGAGTAGTCATTAGTGTTGGTGCATAGCTTCTTAGGGGGTGTATTTCTAAGGTGAGCATCATGATATTCAATAATGAATTGTGTAACACTTTTCCTAGGATGAGTTCATGAACTAAATTGACACTGCCTGGGTATTCATCATTTTAAGAAAATGAACCATCAAATTACAAAAAGACATGGAGGAATCTTACATGCACATTAAGTGCAAGAAGCTAATCTAAAAAGATTATTTACTATATTATTCCAATGATATGGGAAAGGCAAACTACAGAAATACTAAAAAGATCACTGGTTGCCAGGGGTTGGAGGGGGAGAATGAGGGATAGATGGGATGAATTGGCAGAGCACAGAGGGGTTTTTAGAGCAATGAAAATACTCTGTATGACATGATAATGTTGGATACATGTCATTATATATTTGTCCAAACTTACAGAAGATACACCACCGAGAGTGAACTGCAATGTAAACCTTGGACTTTGGCTGATTGTGATCAATTGTAAAAATGTGCGGTTCTTGTGGAGAATGCCATACATGTGTGGGGTCAGGGTGTATCTGGGAAATCTCATCCTGTGAACAAAAACTGCCATAAAATTTTTCTTTTAAAATGAATTTAAAAATCATACAAGAAACAATTTTAAAAACAGAAAAAGATTAGGCAATTACTCATCATAGCACATTAAACATGCTAAAAATGTTCTACATTTTGACCCCAAACACCTTCCATAGGGTGCCTAACCCTACTGCATTAACTCAGGTGAATGGTATATTTGCATTTATGGAAGAAGTCTTAGTAGAATTGACTGGGGTCATATTTTCTGCCTTTCATCAACCTTTGAAAGTGTCCGTTGGCCATCGGATGGTATTGTCTAATTTCCTGCCTGTGCTGATGGAGAACTGTCCTGAAGAACAATCAGGCAGCTGACTAAGTACATGCAATAAACCAGTGCTTCAGAACTACGCTGGAGAGCCCCCACGCTCTCTCACCAGAGGAGTCCTTCAGGAAGCAGTCATGAAGCTCAGTCTGGGGTCTTTCCTCATTGAGGCCTACAAAGTCTCATGCCTGAAGCCCACACTTTCTCTTGCCCATGATAATGACTCCAGCAAAAGAGTATAGGTCCCTTTGGTATGCTCTTTTACTACGGAAGCCAACAGTTCATACTATTATTAAATATAGGCAGAATTGGGCATGGAATATAAGCTGGAGGCTTATTTCTTTCCCTACTGGTATGTTTGAAGCAATATGACCAGTCAAAAAATAAATATATTCTGCTTAAGAGGCTGAAACGGGGAAAGTCCTTGGAAGGCAAAAAAGTAGTTTCAATCTAAGATAATGTGGCACCTGAGCACAGTGTCAGGCTACCTAAATTACTTTTTGCATTCAACACACTTAAATTCTCAAAGGTTACAATATATTTAAACTGCCCTAGTAAGAACTGTAGGGAAAAATATGAATATTTCAGTGATCACTTGGTGACAACCTACCTATGTGGACCTCAAGACAGGTGAAATCATAACTAAGGTCATTACTTCAAGGAAACAAAGATACAACACGGTCATCCTAAGGCCCAGAGGCCTAGATTCAGCCAGTCTTGCTCATTCACTCTCATTCAAAAGGATGATTTAATGATATAGCCAAACTACAAAGTACTCTGCTTTGTGTAAGGCAAAAAGTAAAAGTGAATTTCTAGGACTTAATAAACAGGTTAGCAGTTTTCTCTCACCCTGCTTATACCACCAGGTTAAAAATCACTGAAGTGTGAGAAACAAGATTTTCTCACACTAGCGCTTCACTTCCAGGGCTGCGAGAGAATAAAATATTGACATATTTAGGTGTAGTTCTCATAATTTCATCCAACTCAAAGGAATGACTGAAAACACTCCTGGGTAACATGAAAACACCAAGGAAGGGATAGAAAATGATCGTTCTTTCCAGTCTTCTTCGCACCTTTTGATTTCATACAACAAAGGATATGCATTCCTCACAGTGATTGAAGAGGGTGGTAACCCCTGTCAGATCTCTAGAGTTAAGACATGAAACTCAATTTTAAGAGCTCAGTAGAGCAGAACACTGGAAGAAAGGTACCTTGTAATTTCTGCCAATTAGATATGCAGGAATAACTAAGTGAAATCAATGCTTAAAACGACACCTTCTTTGACTTTTTAGAAATTAAATTTCTACATTTTAATAACATTGCCATGTGTAATTATAGGGATGTCAAATTTTGTTTCCTTTTTTCTGAGTCCTGACTTCATCTTCTGAGAGAAACTAAAATCTTGAAAGTGTAATTACATGAAAAAGTAGTAAAGCCTAGTACTTTCGTATCTTTTTCAACCATCGACATACACGAAAAAAAAAAAAAAGGAAAGAAAACAAACTATTCTTTGAGTGTGGGCAGCCATGTAAGATAGTAGAAAAAGACTTAGGGAGGCTGAGTGCATGCCCCTTGGGTCTCATGACTCTGCTAAAGGACAAGGTGATTTCTAGAAATTCATTAATCCTTTCGATGAGTATTTACGGAATACCCATGTGGGCAATGATCACTGCAGGAAGCTGGGAGTAGGGTGGAGGTGAGTGTGATGTACATGATAAATGAGATTCAGGATATGCCTTTGAGGACCTCTTAGAGTAGAGGGAAAAAGACATAATATTTTCTACCTTGTAGTAACATTATTCATAGAAAAGGGTCATGAAAAGTAGAGATGAAGTACCATGAAAGCTAAGAGAAGAAATTACTTCTTACAAGGAAGGATCAGGGAGGAACTGTAGGAGTAGAGATGACTGACATGACCTGGAAAGATGGGAAACCTTTAGACATGGTAGAGAAGGTGGGAGGACATTTTCCCTGAAAGGGAAGGCACGAGCAGACATGAAGAAAGAAAGTGTGGTGAACCAGTAAATCATTGGGGTTCCCAGAATCAAGACAGGAATAGAAAAACAGACTGGGGGTTTACAGTATGTGATCAGCTAAATAATGATCACCTAAAGATGTTCTACTTCCTATTCCTCATAGTTTTTAAGTATGTTAATTTACACGGCAAAGACTCTGTAGGTATCATTAAGAATCTTGAGTTGGGGATATTTTCTTGGATTGTCTGGTGGGTCCATTGTAATGACAGGGATTCTTAGGAATCAAAGAATAAGAGCAGAGGGTGCGAGTCAGGGATGGAGATGCCTCAGGGGAAGCAGAGCTCAGAGTGGGTCCAGGAAGGGGCAGAGAACCAAGCAAGGCAGATGGTGTCCTAAAAGTGGAAAAGACCAGGTCACATATACTGCCCTGGTGCCTCCAGAAGGAACTTGACCCTTTCAAGCCATTTTTGACTTCCGACTTCCAAAACTGTAAGATAAAGAATTTATGCTGTTGTAAGCCACTGTATTTGTGGTGATTCTGTACAACAGCAACAGGACATTTGTGCAGAGTGGAGTACTTTGAATATACCACAAAATAGTACCAATAATGATTGATCCATTCTTGCTTGGTGACCTTGTAACTTTTATGCATGATTTTATTACAACACTTATATGTTATTTAAAAAAATTGTTATTAAGAAATATATTTAATTGTAGAATACAGAAAACCCACAAAGAGAAAAGAATTTGAGAGGAGGTGATGAATTCTTTTGTGTACATTTGAAAGGTCAATAGGTGACCATGGTGGGTGGGCAGGTGGAAATGGAAATTCATGCCTCCTACTTGGAGATAAGGATGATAATTCTTAGGAGCAATTGCTGTATGTTATTATTATGTAGCTCCTAAAACAGAATCATTGAAGTATAACTATTGGGCATTGAGACAATTTAAGGAGTGTGTGTTATGAGAAGGGAATTATTTAATCAGGATATTTTGACATATGTAGTTGGAAGAATTTATCTTACAGTAGGTATAATTAGCTAAAATACCATCACTTTAATTAGCTTGCGTTTATCTATAAGCAAAGCACAAAGTAATCTACTATAGATGAATTCAAGGATATAGGAAAATACCTCTCAAAGAAAAGTATTTTATCAGTAAGTTCATTGGTTTTGGAAATATCTCTAATAGGATATCAATCCATCACCTTCACCAATATTGTCTGAACACCTACAAGTGCAAGATGAAGTTTTTCCTTCATTTTTGTCCTAACGTAGTCTTGCCTTTGAGAAACGCTGTTTATTTCCAATGTGAAGTTGTGTACTACCCAAAGCACTAGATGCTTGGAATTTCCCTAAATAACTTTGCTCCTAAGGATATATAAGTTTTGAGTCTCCCTAAAGCACATATGGCCTATTGTACAGCCTGCTTTTAGAGTCCATCTCTGTGGATAGGGGAGAGCCTGAGGGCACTGTTTGTTGATAACCCGAGGAGGCTGGGTGACTGGGCTGCAGAGGAGACTTCATACAGGGAAACAAGGCAAGGAATGCTTAAATCAAGGACAAATAAAAACAACCTTTGCCTTTTTCCAGTCCTGAGTTGGCCCAGATTACCACTACTTCAGGGATTTTATAAAATGCTGCTGCATTGATTTTGATAAAAGATAGCCTGGTCAGCACAGGGAGATGACCTCGCCCCGCAGAAGTGCCATGGTGTTTAGCCATCAAGCAGAAACTTCAGGAGCATGAGAACACTCGACTCTTCTATCCAAAATGAAAATCACGTAAGTTATAAATCTAAGGTAAGACGGATTAAAACCTTTAGCTGCTCTAAACTCAGAAAAGATGGTTTTGTGTCCCCCTCACAGCCCTCCTTCAAATCCAGAGAACTACATTCCCATGGTATTACGAAAACAATGCTCCCTGACTTTAACAGAATATTATATGACCTCTGAAGTGGTACCACAGGATGACCTCCAGCACTTGCAGGTCTTAACACCTATGTACATACATATATGTATTTTTCAATTGTAAAATACATATAATGAATTCCCTTCAAAATATATAATTTCCCATAATAGGTACTTGGTTGCCTTTTAATTTTTTTGGAAATAGCAAACATTTTTCAGAAACTTTGGAATATTAAGGGTTTTTTAGGATAGCCAAAGAGTATGGGACTTGAACCATTCCTTTTTAAATAACAATTAGAGAGTAAAATGAACCAATTTTTTGCTGAAAACCATTCTAAAATGTATTATTCACTTCCTTGCCTTCTTAATCAAAGGATGCTAAGCATAATTTAACATTTTTTTTTAAATGGCATAGGTTCTGTTATTATGAATAATAGCTAGTCTATGTCAGTGTGATACAGGAGACCCTTAGGGATTGCTACAGTATATTGAGCTTCCTACTTACTCTGTCCTTTTTTTTTTTTTTTTTTTCCATTTTGTGTTAACTGTTCATGCTTCTTCCCTGTCCTGTGTCACTGGGGTAATGCATGCTGGTTGTTGTCTCCCTGGGGTGATGCATGCTGGTTGCCTTTTTATTTTTAATACTGTCACTGTAGTCAGTCTACCCATTTTCATCAACTCCCAGACAATCAAAGCAAGAAATTTCCAATGTGAAAACTCAGGCAAATTGCTGTACACTTGGGTTTTATTTTTTATTTTTTATTTTTTATTATTATTTTTTTTTTTGTAGAGACAGAGTCTCACTTTATCGCCCTCAGTAGAGTGCCGTGGCGTCACATAGCTCACAGCAACCTCCAGCTCTTGGGCTTAAGCGATTCTCTTGCCTCAGCCTCCCGAGTAGCTGGGACTACAGGCGCCCGCCACAACGCCCGGCTATACACTTGGGTTTTAGGCCAATGCTTTTCATACATTAATGTGCTACAATTAACCTGAGTATCTTGTAAAAATGCAGATTCTGAAGATTCTGCTTAGGTAGTCTGGAATGGGAACTAAAATTCTGTGTGTTTAATTAACTTCCAGATAAAGATGCCTTTGCTATTGGTCCTTGGAATACACTTTGAGCAGCAAGCTATTAGATAATCATGTGGGATTTTTAGAATTCTGCCTAAATTAGAAGTAAACTAGTTTTGAGAATGGAACTAAGAACTATACTCCTATGTTGAAGTTTTAAAAATTTAGACTATTTCAAATTTGCTATTTCCAAAATGACTTTATCAGATGCTCATCTTCTCACCCCCCCACCACACAAACAGATCTTCCTTCTGTACATGAGCATGAAACTTGTTTTCTGCCTCTCTTATGGAACTTAAGTCTTCATATATTCTATTTATTATTTATATATTATCTATAAGTGAAGCTCTAAACCTGAATAGGAAATCAAGTCTCACATATCTATGTATTCTCTGAAGCTATGCTGTGCTCAAAATTGTTATTGAATAATCATAGATTAAAAACTATAATATTCTTTAAATATAATTTCAAATGATTTGTTGCATGAATTTTTAGGATAATCAGGAAATGAAGCAATATTATAATGAAAAGTGTCAAAATGAATTTCTAATAAACTGTGAAGGAAGTGAAGCGTATCAGAGTCCCTGTCACTGTTTTATATATAACTCTTCTTAGTTTCCCTACATACCTAAGAGAACGTACACACACACAAGTCTAAATATGTAGTGTCTTCATATTTTTTAATTTACAGAAACCTTCTATCAAGAAAGGTTTTGTAATTAATTTGCACTAAAATGTAAATGACTAATTGTAGCTTAATGGGCTATTTCATACCCGACTCCAAGAAGGCCTTGAATGTTTGAACAGAAAGCCTACATATAATGAAATTATGCTTCTTAAGAAGACTTTTGGACTTTCAGTCAAAAAGCAAAAGACACATTTCAACAGAAGCCCTCTGAATGCTCCCTCATGATGTCATGTTAACAGGGAACTTTTTCCAGCTCAGTAGTTGCTAATCCATAGCTTTCCAACACTGAGCCTGTGAAGTTTCTCAATAGTGATAAACTGTTTCTAGCCTGACATGAAGAACTAATATGCACAGAAAATCCACACTACAAGTGCAAGCTACAGAACCAGTCAAGGTGCAAGACAAACATAAACATTAATTTGACCATTAATGTGAATCCACACTGTGCTTCTTTTCAATGGCAGACAGGATTAATCCTCTGTTGGGAAAGAATGGAAGCAAAATCCCAATTTCCATTAAATATTCATGTAACAAAAGGAAATAGAAATTATCTAACTACAAATAAATCACATAACTAAGTAAAATCATCAATGAAAGCAGAAACACACTAACCTTTGAGTTAATATGATACTATATCCTTTTAACTAATTTAGTAGGGTACACACATTTGCTATGTATCTCATAGCTTTAATTGAATAAGGGTTTACTTACATGAAATTCTGAGTGTAATTGATAACAGGTACTCAGAAAGAAAAGGTGAGACATAAGATAGTGAATATAATTTAGAGAGATTTATATGAAGTTGCTTTGTACCACCATATTCCTAGTCAATAGAGTATAAGAAGAAAATTAAATGATATTCTACAGAGTCTAGAGGAATTTTTCCTGGTTACGGAATATCAGTGTGACAAAAACCACACCAAGGGTGTCTGAATCTGGCTTTTCTGACCTACAGATTGTTCACTGTGAAAATAGCTTGAAATCAGCTCAGAAATCTGAGCACAAAGCTGGCAAGCAAGGCATTCTGGAGCTACAGATGAGCTCTGGCTCGGACGCAGTGCAGACAGCTACAAAATGAAGTTCCTACATTTGCTTTCTTGGTCATTGAGGGGTTGCTCAATTGTGAAAAGCAGACAGCAGAAATTCGATTTCAGATAAGATAAAAGACAGAAAATAGTTATTTTCTTCCCACAACAAAACAAACCCAACAAGTCAGCATATTTTACTGAAAGGGAAAGAGAAAATAGGTATTAGTGTGACAGTGCTTTAGAAATCCAGGCTTGGTCACCACAGCACAGGCTTTTGAGTCACAGGGAAATGGGTTTGGACCTGAGCCTGAGAAAGCATGGCCAAGATACTTAATAACCCTAATTTCGGTGTCCTTACTGCAAAATGTGGATGGTCCTCTCTACCGAACAGAGATGTAATACAATAAATAGAATCACATTTATGGACTATTTAACAAAATGACTGCTAAATAAATAGTATTTATTACTATTTCCATGAAAGACAATCATATTCAAGTATAAATTTTATAGTGTTTTTCAGCTTGTCTGAAAATTAAGATGAATTAAATGCATACTAAAATTCTGTAATCAGCAGAGGCTTAAAAGAATTAAAATATGCAAAGCACTTAGGGAGTATGAGAAAAAAAAAGAAAGCTATAATCACAGAGAGACATATAATGTATTAAGAAGATGGGCTCCGGGGCCAGGTCATCTGCATTCACGTCTCTATTCTGCTGCCAACCAACTGTGTGCTTTGGGCAAGTCACTAAAATGCTCTTTACCTTGATTTCCTCATCTTTAAAATAAGAATAATGATAATAGCATTAAGTTCATGAATGGTTTTAAAAATTAAATGAGGTAATAGATGTAAATGATCGAGGGTAGAGAAAGATGACCAAAGAGAAACCCCCAGCAGATTGTCCCTCTGCAAGCCCCAAACTCAACTGCTATTCATGATAAGAAACACCCTCCCCAGAACCAAACTTCAAGTATGTAATCAGAGTATCAGACCAGGTTTCACATTATAACAAGGAAAGAGGCATTAAAGAGGGCAGAACAGGTAATCTTGTATTGCTTATACCGCTCCTCCCCTAACTCTCAGCAGTACTGCGCCAGCCTGGCTAGGGGAGAGGAAAACTTGGAGAGGAAAACCATGTGCCCAGGGGATAGCGATGGAGAGTGAAGTGATTGTGAGACTTTGCACTGGAGGGCTGGCTTGTTACAGGGTAACAAAGCACAGGGCAGAACCCTGCTGGAGACGAGGGAGAAAGTGTTTAGACTAGCCAGGCCACTCAGAAATCTTCCATGCCTAAAACTTATACCCAGCTAGCCTTGCAACCAGCTGACAAAATGCAGCCTGGGGTCTAGAATAAATTTGTAAGGCAGTCAGGTCACAAAAGGCTGCTGTTTCTGGGCAACGCCTGTGGCCATACTGAGCCAGTGGGGTTGGGATGCACATGACCCAGTGAGACACCAGTGGTGACAGTCAAGCCAGTGCCCATGTCACCTCTTCCTCAATTCCAGGCAGTTCAGCTCAAGAGGAATCTTATGCTTGGAGAAAATAAATGGAAGACATCAAAGGACTTTGTTTTGCAAGTTGGATATAGCTCAGCACAGTATAACATAAAGTGTCAAGCAGATTCCTGAAGCTCCTATTCCAGGATTTAGTTTCTAGACGGAATATCTTGATCCACCCTGGCCCAGAAGGAAACATGTAGTCAATACAGGCTTTGGGTAGCACAGGGATGACTTCAGGGAAAACCTGGCACAGTCCTTGCTGCAATGGCCACAGGGGAGTACCTACTCACACCTCTCTCAACTCCAGCAGCCTAGCACAGTGAGGGAAGAGTGTGAGAGACTCTGTCTAGTAATCCAGGGAGCTACCCAGATCTTACTCAAGTCCATCCAGAAGGTACCACCACAAGTCTGCAGGAGTGACTGCATTACTGGGCTTGGGGCCAGTAATACTGTACATAAAACCTCAGTGCTAATACAATTGCAGTGACCAAAGACCTAGATCACAACACTTAAGAAGGATGAGTTCAATCAAGCCCAGACTATGAAGATTAAAATAAATACCTAACTCTTCAGTGCCCCAGACATTCATTCATGGATATCCACAAACATCAAGAAGATCCAGAAACATGACTCCACAAAAGAAATTATTTAAGGGACCAGTGACCAATTCTCCATAGCGATGGACATATGTGAACTTTCAGAAAGAATATTCAAATGGCTCTCCTAGAGAAACTCGGTAAACTTCAAGACAACACAGACGAGGAATTTAGAAGTTTACTGGAGAAGTTTAACAAAGAGATTGAAATAATAAAATAGAATAAATCAAGTAGAATCTGGAGCTAAAAATTCAACTGTCATAAGGATAAGTGAATCAGAGACTATCATCATCAGAACTGATTAAGCAGAAGAAAGAATTAGTGAGCTTGAACAGGTCATTTGAAAATAGAAAAGAAGAAAAGAATGAAAAAGAATGAAACATGCCTATAAAATCTAGAAAATATCCATAAAAGGTAAAATCTAAGTGTTATTGGCTTCAAAGATGAGGAAGATAGAAATATTTGGATAGAAAATTTATTCAAAGAAATAATAACAGAGAATTTGTTAAACATAGAGAAAGATATCAATGTTCAGAGAAAAGAAGGTCCTAGGACACTAAGGAATTTTAACCACAACAAGACTATTTCAAGGAATTTAATAATTAAACTCCTAAGGTCACAGACAAAGAAAAGGTCCTCAGGGAAGCAAGAAATAAAAAGAAAATAAAATGTAAAGAAGTTCTAATGTGGCTGGCAGCAGATTCATCAGTGGAAACCTTACAGGGCAAGAGACAGTAGTTTGACACAGTGCTAAAGAAAATAAACCTTGACCTTAGAATATTATCTCCTGAAAAAAAACCTTCAAGGCTGGAGAATAAATAAAAACTTTCTCAGAATAGCAAAAGCTGAGAGATTTCATCAACACCAGACCTGTCCTACAAAAAATGCTCAAAGGTGTTTTTCAACAGGGGAAAAAAGCAAAACAAAACACTAATTAACAATAATAAAAATATAGAATATTATGTCCTCAAAAATATCCTTCAAGGCTGGAGAATAAATAAAAACTTTCTCAGAATAGCAAAAGCTGAGAGATTTCATCAACACCAGACCTGTCCTACAAAAAATGCTCAAAGGTGTTTTTCAACCGGGAAAAAAAAGCAAAACAAAACACTAATTAACAATAATAAAAACATTTAAACTTATACAACTTACTGGTAACAGTAAGTAAACAAATGCAGAATACTATATTGCTTTAATTACAGTGTCTAAACCACTTATATCTTGAGTAGAAGAGTGAAAGAAAAATCTATCAGAAATAACTACAAGAGGCCAGGCATAGTGGCTAACATCTGTAATCCTAGCACTCTGAAGGTAGAAGTGGGTGGATTCTTTGGGCTCGGGAGATTTGAGACCAGCTTAAGCAAAAGCAAGTCCCTGTCTCTACTAAAAATTGAAAAAAGATGGGTTTCATGGCAGTCCTAGCTACTTGGAAGGCTGAGGAGTGAGGAGCTTTGAGCCTAAGAGTTTGAGTTTACTGCGTGCTATGCTGATGTCTGGTACCTCTACCTAGGATGATAGAGTGAGACTCTGTCTCAAAACAAACAAACAAACAACAAATTTCTGAGAGATAGTATAGAAAGGTAAAGAAAAAATCACAAAAAGTTAAAAATGAGGGGGTTAAAGAGTAGAATTTCTTTTAGATTTCTCTTTGCTTATTTATTTGTTTGTAAACAGAGTTCTCATATGATTAAAATAATTAGTTATAAAATACTTTTGTAAGTTTCATGGTAATCTCAAATCAAAAAACCTACAAAAGATATATAAAAAATGAAAAGTAAGAAATTAAAACACAGTACCAGAGAAAAATCAGTTTTAAAAAAGGAAGATAGCAGGGCCACCCCTGTGGCTCAAGGAGTAGGGTGCTGGCCCCATATACCAGGGGTGGTGGGTTCAAGCCTGGCCTAGGCCTAAACCCAAAAAAAAAAAAAAAAAAAAAAAAAAAAGAAAAGAAAAGAAAAGAAAAAGGAAGACAGAAAGGAAGGAAGAGAGGATCAACATCATCATCAAACCAGACATCAAATAAAACCATGTCAGCAGTAAGTCCTCACCTGTCAATAATACATTAAATGTGAATGGACTAAACTCTCTAATCAAAAGACATACAGTGGCTGAATAGATAAAAAACAAGACCCAACTATATTTTATCTGTAAGAAACACACATAACCTATAAAGACACATATAGTCTAAAAATAAAAGGAGAAGAAAAAATTTTCCTTGCAAGTGAAACCAAAAATGAATGGGATTAGCTACCCCACTAAAATAGATTTAAAGCCAAAAATTATTAAAAAAGACAAAGAAGATCACTATATAATGATAAAAGGGTCGATATAACTAATATATGCACACAACACTAAAGTACTCAGATACAGAAAGCACATATTCTCAGAACCAAAGAGAGAGATAGACCCCAATATGAGAATCACTGGAGATCTCAACATTCTACTTTCAGCAAAGGGCAGATCATCCAGACAGAAAATTAATAGAAACATTGGAGTTAATCTGAAGTGTAAACCAAATGGCCGTAATAGATATTTAGAAAATATTTTGTCCAACAGCTACAGAGTGCACATCCTTCTCCTGAGCTCATGGATCATTCTGGAGGATAGACTGTATGTTAGAATAAGTTTTCAACAATAAAAAAAATTAAAATCATGTCAAGTCTTTTCTCTGACCACAATGGAATAAAACTAGAAGCCAGTAGCAAGAGGAACATTGCAAATTTTATATTCACATGGAAATAAAGTAGTATGCTCTGGATTGACCAGTAGATCAATGATGAAATATAGAAGGGGATTAAAAAACTTTTAAAACAAATGAGAATGAAATACAATATATCAAAAGCTATGGGATACAGAAAAGAAAGAAGAAAGTTTGTAGCAAAAATGCCTTTGTCAAAAAAGTAGAAGAGCTTCAAATAAACAACCTAATGATAGATCTGAAAGAACTAGAAAACAAGAGGAAACCAAACCAAAACTCAAACAAAAAGTAATAAAATATATCAGAGGATAAATAAATGAAATTATAGTGTACAAAATAATCGATGCGAAAATTCACTTTTTTTTTCTTTTTATTTTGCAGTTTCTAGCGGAGGCTGGGTTTGAACCCACCAACCTCAGCATATGGGACTGGTGCCCCACTCCTTTGAGCCACAGGTGCTGCCTGCAAAAATTCACTTTTTGAAAAGATAAAACAGACACTGCTTTAGCCACTAAGAAAAAGAGAGAAAACTCAAATAAATAATATCAGAGGTGAAAAGGGCAACTGATACTGAAGAAATTCAAAGGATCTTCAGAGACTACTATGAGCAACTATATGCCAATAAATTGGAAACTTTTAGAAGTAAAGAATAAATTTCTAGATACATGCCATGCAGTAATTGCTCTCTTGTGAGAGCTAAGCAGAGGATCAGTTAAGTCCTGCTGGCAGTTCTGACTACAGACACTGTGAGATTATAAACATATTTTTTGTTGTTGTTGTAGAGACAGAGTCTCACTTTATTGCCCTCTGTAGAGTGCCATGGTGTCACACAGCTTATAGCAACCTCCAACTCCTGGGCTTAGGTGATTCTCCTGCCTCAGCCTTCTGAGTAGCTGGGATTACAGGCACCTGCCACAATACCCAGCTACTTTTTTGTTGCACTTTGGCCAGCCCAAGTTTGAACCCGCCACCCTCAGTACATGGGGCTGGCGACATACCCACTGAGCCACTGGCACAGCCCCAATCATGTGTTGTTTAAAGGCTGTAAGTTTATTATAATTTGTTACAGAGCAAAACAAACAAAAGAAACAACAACAACAAAACAATCAATATGCTTACCTACAGATAAAATTCAGAGAAAAGGGGGAAGATGTAGAGAAGCTTATTTTTTCAGTGCTCTGTTATCACCTTTCTGATATTTGATTGTACTAAGCAATGTGGGCCCAGTGTTAGTTTCAGGCAGGATGACCTTGGCCTGGCCAGAGTCACTGCCCAGTCTAACATAAGATACACTCAGTGTGGAAAGATGTAACTCTGGTCTACCTTCTTCCTTCAGAGGAGGCATCTGGCCTTAAGGATTAGTGAGAATATTAGGATTTCAGTCATAACTTATTTTCCCAGCTTCAGATTCTAGTTAAGAATATTTAATAAAAAGGCATGAAATAAAAAAATTCTCAAGAGTGAGAACAAAAGATTGAAATATTTTAGAGTGAGAACAAAAGATTGAAATATTTTTTTTAATGTAAAAGTTTCCTAGGTTTTGCTGACAAAACTGCACATTGCTGGCTTTCTGACTAGGTTCCATGGTCCTTCCCTCACATTTCTCCCCTTCTCTGTTCACCATCCTAGACTAACAGAGTCAACCTGCCTGCTGGATCAGGCTTGGCTTGTTGTTGTCTTCCCTAAACCATGATAATGAGTACGTTAGCTCAAATCTGTGTTCTACTGATCTCAAAGGCTTGAAGGGGGGCAGATGAATAATAAATGAAAATAAAGTTTGGTGGAAACGTTACAAGGGAAGAGCCAATAAAAGGCAATAATACTAAACAGTCATCTGGAAAGCTGAGAAGAATCCAAACACTTAACCCCCCCCCCCAAGTTTTCTGTAAGGAGTGTCCCAAAAGTCACTGTACATAGGAAAAATTATAACAGCAGATACCTTGAAACATGTTCGCCATGAGTGGGAGAGAAATGTTCAGAAAGAGGCGGTCAACACATAGATAATGTTTTGTACGTATTTTTCATGAATATTTTGTGAGGAAAGGTACATTTAGCTATAATGACCCAATTTCTCTGTGTATGATGACTGTCTGTTGGAGGCTGTATTCATATTGCCCCTTCTAAGGTATGAATTTGCTATGGTTTAGAGTTGGGAGCAAGAGATCCATTGGATTTGACAACTATGGAGAAAGTAATTTACTTTCTCTTGGTCAACCTTACGTAGTAGTATGTGGCTTTATGATTGTTTAGAAAGGTATAATCAGTTGGTTTAGGGCATACCCTGATTAATTGTCCATCAACAGCTATTGCAGACCCAGGGGGAACTAATGGCAGGAGTGATATTCAGGCCACACGTTTACTGACCCTAATTCCAGTCCAGCTCTTTTAATTTCTGCATGAGAAATCAGAGTCCTGGAGAAGAGAAATAGCTCCTCAGGACTGCACAACTAATTGCTTTCAACCTTGGGACATAATTACAAGGGCAATTTGTACATTTGCCTATCTCTGTTATGTGTCTCTATTAGTAATGTCAAATATGAATTTGTCCTACTTCAAAAACTGTTTTGTTTTTTAAATTTATGATGTCTCTATTATGTTCTGCCAGTGTGAGGGAAAGAGTATCTAGTTTTGTCAATGTAATATTTATTCTCAATCCCCGCTACATCCATTCCTCCTTATTTGAAAGTTGATAAAATCTGTTGGCAACCTCCTTGAAGCCGCAAAGCAGTTACTCAAAACAGTTTGCAAAATGTTCAGTATAGATGGGGACATGAGCCATTCTCGAAAATCAATGTGCTTATTTGCTTCATGTATTTAGAATATTTTTCCTAAAGTTTATTACAAATGTTAAATTTATTTATCACCTTTAATGTTTTAAAATTTCCAAACCATAGGATCTTTCTGGATCACATCTGAAACAGATAATATTCCCAATGTTTCCTGAGGAGTTATCGGCATGAAATGATGAGCAATTCCATAGGTATTTCTAAATATAAAATTAGAATATGCAGCTTGATGTTATTCCAGTTAGAATATTAAAGATGGAACATTTCTGTCCCCCTTGACCTACCAGGCGTCCACTCTCATTTGGAAATATTACTTGGCAATAGAATCTAATTGGAGATACAGGAATGTATAGTTTAAACACGGGGTAATTGGTAGTATTTGGGGGTAAAAGAACAAAGCCACAGGCATATGAAAAGCATGGTGAATTTGGTGAGGGGCAAGTAGAATATTGCTAGTAAAGTGTTCATGCTGAGGTGGCGGAGATAAAAGAAGCTGTAGACGGAAATAGTCAGGGGATAGCATCAAAAGAGATGATCACAACACATTTGAACCCCAGACTCTTTGAAAGGTCTAATGAAATTTTAAGGTGAAGAATATTATCTTTTTCCTGAAAATGCAGTCATAAAAAATTGGAAAATGACTCACTGTTAAAGTGTGTAAAAACATTCATTAGTAAAAAAGGCAGGACATTGTTTTGTAAACTGGCCAAAGAAAACCCTCGTAAAACAAACAAAAATAAAGCTATTACAACTAGGGGAAAAAAAGAAGCTGATTGTTTAAACATTGTTTAAGACAACAAGAGTCTTGTGGTTCAGTGTAAGGAACCTAATCAGTTTAATCCTATCAAGCAGGACAGAGACAGGGTCAGACAGACATTGTAGAGGTATCCCTGGAAGTGAGTAAAGATTTGTGTGTATTAATACTTTCAATCATAAAAAAAAAAAAAATTGTACTCCACAAGTTTTTGTTATTTTGCAATATATTTATTAATCTCTCAAAATTCACAAAACATAGGTAAAAGTTAAGTCATATATGTAAAAAATGTGGAAGAATCTTTGGTATTCTCTGGTGTCAATTTGGATGTGATTTTTAAAAATTGGTTTTGGAGACAGATTCTGTTTACTTGTTGCTGTGGTTTTCTTGAGTCTTTTCACAATTCCTAATTTAGGCTCCTTGACATATCAAACTTTGTGGTTGCAAAAGTGAGGTTTTAATATTAAATTTTGCATTGTTTATTGAGATTTTTCTCCCTAAAATCACATAATTATTCCAAGCCACCTCTTCTTTACTATTCTTCCCCACTTTCCTTTGCTTCTCAAGTCAAGTACCTGAAGAGAAGCTGAATTAACACAGATTAGTTTGTAGTAATTGTAGCTAATTTGACATGATGAATTATAGGCAGAGAAGGTTATGTGCAGAGCTTCCATTATCTTCTGTCTCCCAAACACCATGGCAGATTATTGATATTCATTCTTTACTATATGTATCGAGTTAAAGTATAAATTAAAATAACTTAGAATTCTTCAAGAAAGATAGAAGGAAGCTAAAAGCTATTGCTCATCTCATTGCTAAAACCCTGGAAACATTTTCTGAAATCCTCAGATGTTCAGTTTGAGAAGCTGATTGTTTAAACATGGCATCATGAGGGCACCAGAGTTTAGAAACAGTGGGACAGCCTGTTGCCCGATAGCCAGGTGCTAATCAGTAGGAACCAAAAGAGTAATAAATGCTTCATGAAACCACTATCTTTCTTCTTTCAGTTAACTATTGAATATTTTAAATTTATTTGATATTCCTGCCACAAGAAGGTAAGGAATTACCAATTGATAGTTCATGTTCTTGTCAAGTGTCAGGCAAAAACAATTCTCATAACAGAGCCTCTCACTGTGAAAAGATAGTAGGAAACGTGTAGGAAGGAATCATAGTATCATGCAAGCAAATGTACATGCAGAACAAAGGTATGGTACACTGTGGGAGGCAGGAAGATTATCTTAAAAGGTAGATTTTTCTACATATATTATACCTTGATTCCTAATACTTGAGAGGACACGGATTTGCTTCACCTCTGAAATGGCTCTAAATCATTTCCCATTTTTACCAGCTCACTGCTTTTCATCAGACCATTACTAACACTGCACCCTGGACAATCCTCGGTCTGTTCACAGTGTCCCAAGCCTTCAGACTGCATAGTAGAGAAAGCATCATCCACTCTTGGCCATTATTACTAGGTATCTTTCAAACTCTAGACCAAAGAACTTCATATGACTGCTAAGAACAAAACTAACAACAAAAACACACTCTTTCAGAGATTTCCATTACCTAGACAATTATATCTAACCTCTTTTATAGAGTATTTAATATTCTCTAAACATCTGCTCAAACATTATTTCCTTCTCTACATTCTAATTACTTCTCCATCAATTCTACAGTTCTCAAAAAACACTGTGCATCTTCACAACCACAGGCCTTTGTTCCTGATGAAGCCTCTGGATGCTTTTCTGCTAATTGTCTATTGACAGTAACTTACTGCCCTTCCAGTGCCAGCATTTTTTATCATAGTTAGATCCATTTCTTTTATTGGAATCTATTTTGCCCTGTAGAGAGCTTCTTGAATGTATTGCTGGCCTTCAGTGTCTTGCACTATTGAAAAAACACAATGAATACTTTTTCTTCCATTCTTGAGATACTTTGCTAAGAAGAACATGTTCCAGCTCCATCCATGTAAACACAAAAGAGGTAAAGTATCCATCTTTCTTTAAGGCTGCATAGTATTCCATGGTATACATGTACCACAGTTTATTAATCCATTCGTGGGTCAATGGGCATTTGGGCTTCTTCCACAACTTATCAATTATGAATTAGGCTGCAATAAACCTTCTGGTACAAATGTCTTTATTATGATGTGATTTTTGGTCTTTCGGATATATACCCAATAAAGAAATTATAGGATCGTATGATAGATCTATTTTTAGATCTCTAATTATTCTCCAAATATCTTTCCAAAAGGATTGTATTAGGTTGCATTCCCACCAACAGTGGAGAAGTGTTCCCCTTTCTCCACATCCATGCCAGCATCTCTGGTTTTGGGATTTTTTTTTATGTGGGCTAATCTTACTGGAGTTAGATGATATCTCAAAGTAGATCTGATTTACATTTCTCTGATCATTAAGGATGGTGAGCATTTTTTCAAGTGTCTGTAGGCCATGCGCCTGTCTTCTTTAGAGAAGTTTCTCTTCAAGATCTTTACCACCTTGAGATTGGATCACTTGCCCTTTTGTTGCCAATATGCTTGAATTCTCTGTGTATTCTGGTTATTAAACCTTTGTCTGAGGCATAACCTGCAAATATTTTCTCCCATTTTGAGGGCTGTCTGCCTACTACACTTACTGTGTTCTTAGTAGTGCAGAAGCTTTTTAGTTTGATCAAGTCCCAGTAGTGTAATTTTGATACTGTTTCAATTGCCTGGGGGGTCCTCCTCATAAAAAATTCACCCAGGTCAATTCCCTCGAGAGTTTTCCCTGCACTTTCTTCTAATATTTTTATAGTTTCATGCCTTAAGTTTAAATCTTTGATCCAGTGAGAGTCTATCTTGGTTAATGTGAAAGGTATGGGTCTAGTTTCAGTCTTTTACAGGTTGCCAACCAATTCACACAGCACCATTTGTTAAATAGGGAATCTTTTCCCCACTGGATGTTTTTAATAGGCTTGTCAAAGATCAAATAGCTGTAAGTAGCTGTGTTCATCTCTTCATTCTCAATTCTGTTCCATACATCTATCTCTCCATTTTTGTGCCAGTACCATGCTGTTTTGATCACTATCGATTTATAGTACTATCTCAGGTCTGGTAGCGTGATTCCTTCTGCTCTGTTTTTATTTCTTTTTTTCTAATAATTTTATTAAATCATAATTGTGTACATTAGTGCAATCAATTGGTAGAATGTGCTTCATATACAATCAGAAATATTTTTATCATACTGTTAGAGATAGCCTTCATAGCATTTTCTTGATCACTATATAAAGACAATGATACTCTACATTTAATAAGTTTCACCAGTACCCTGCTAAGATGCACCATAGGTGTGATCCCACTAATTGTCCTCTCTCCACCCATTCTCCCCCCTCCCCTCCCCTCCCTTTCCCTTTTCCCTGTATCCTTGTGCTATACTTGGATGGCTGAAATGTCAGAAATTGAATTCTGTTTTTATTTCTAAGTGATGTCTTGGCTAGTCAAGGTTTTTTCTGATTCCATAAAAAATGAAGTATTATTTTTTTGAGGTCTTTAAAATATGACAATGTAATTTTAATAAGAATTGCATTAAAATTGTATATTGCTTTGGGCAATATGGACATTTTAACAATGTTGAGTCTTCCCAGCCATGAGCATGGTATATTTTTCCATTTGTTGACATTTTCAGCTGTTTCTTTTCTTAGAGTTTCATAGTTCTCTTTATACAGATCTTTCACATCCTTTGTAAGATAAACTCC
>CAUYON010135196.1:0-15135 GCA_963573935.1 Arctocebus calabarensis | reverse complement strand
ACTTTACCTCTTCCGTGCTTACATGGGTGGAGCTGGAACATATTCTTCTTAGCAAAGTATCTCAAGAATGGAAGAAAAAGTATCTGATGTACTCAGCCCTACTATGAAGCTAATTTAAAGGTTTCATATGAAGGCTATAACTCAAGTATAGCACAAGAATATGGGAAGGGAGAGGGGATGTTGGCGTGGAGGGAGGGTAATTGGTGGGTCCACATCTATGGTGCATCTTAGAAGGATACAGGAGAAACTTACTAATGCAGAATACAAATGTCTTCATACAATAACTAAGAAAATGCCATGAAAAGTATGTTTAAAAGTTTGATGACACCATTCAGATTGTATATGAAACCAGCACAATGTACCCCTTGATTGCACTAATGTACGCAGCTATAATTTAATAAAAAAGAAAAAAGAAAAAAAAAACACAAATAGCTTTCAATTTCTGGAGAAATTAAGGAGAGAGGAAAAAAATACATGTTTCAAATTCTGCTCATAAGTACATACATTTATTGAAAAGCTACAAAGAGCTCAAAAGACAGAAAATTATTTTCTTGACTTCTGGAAAACAAAGCAAAGACAGAATCAACATTTTGAACATAACTAGCCCAGTTCCACATAGACCAGTTCCATTTCTGTTCTGTTTGAAGTTCCATTTCTGTTGTTTGAATTTATATTAGTATACTCATAGACATGTTAACTTTCCAATGAAAGTTCTAAAAATCTGCTTTTAGTCCAAAGGTACTCAATTTTCAAAGACATTAGGAATTTGAATTTGAGAGAATTCATCAGCCTCTCTTAATATTTCTTTTTCTTTTTAGGATAAACTTTGGACTCAGCCAGTTACATAAAAAACACTTTCATTTTTCAGATGAATTAAAATTATTGCCAACAATATATCTTAGGACAGACCAATGTCTTGTATGTTAAGACAGACCAATACTTTTTACAATATTGGAATATATATATAACCATAACCCATACAAAATTAATCACCATTTCATATTTGCCAATGTTTACTATACATTTTTAATAATATAATAAGCTTAATTTCTTTTCCTATTTACTTTCAGTGGTTCTAATATTTCTAGAAAACCACATTTAGAGTGGGTTTTTGTTTTTTGTTTTTTGTTGTTGGCCAAGGCCAAGTTTGAACCCACCAGCCTTGGTGCATATGGCTAGCTGCAACCACTGCACTATGGGCACCAAGCCCCAAATTTAGCGTTTTGATTTTGGAAGATTTGTCAAATACCAAGGCTTAAAACATTTGTTTAAACAAAATTATAAGCCAAAAGATTTTATTTATTTATTTATTTTTAAACCAAACATTTTAAAGGAAATACATAGTCAACTGGATCACATGTAAATTCTTTCACAAATTCTCTTTTATGAGCTTCATTTAATCTGCACAATCTACAAACATTATAAACTTTCTTAAACTTTTGCCCTGCCTTTCACTTTCTTACATAACCAATCTGTTTGAGGACAAAATTTATCACACAAGATTCTTTCTTTACACAATGCCATTCTCCTTTCTGTCTAATTTCTATTACTGTCAAAAATTCACTTCCCACAAAACAGGATCTCAGTTTACTATGAAGTCACCCATTCACTCGGCCAAACTGATAATTAGGTTTAAAAAGCAAGAATCTTATCCTTTGACAAAGACTCAGTTTCCCCAACAATTTAAACAACCAAATTATTACATCTTACAAATGAGAGACATTTTATGAGATATAACATTGAAACTGGATTCTCCCACTCAGGGCTAGACAGGGAATTCCCTTTTTTCAGGCTCAGGTGAACTCAGACATCAGACTCCTATCTCCAGGCACAAATATGTTGCAGGCCATGCCCTCTGAGCACTAGCAAGGTCATGAACAAAGCAGCTCAAAACATTTTGTATGGCTCCACCCTGACCACAAAGCACATACTCTAATCCCCTCCCCAGACAAAAACCCCTGCAGAGACCAAATAAACTTGTCCAGGATGAGGGGCTGCATTCATTCATTTGCTAGAACATCCATTCTGTTTGTAAAAGTATTTTTCCATCTATCAAGTCTTGCCCAAAATATCTCTCAGGGACAATTATTGACCCCTAGACAAAGGACTCGTGCAGGAAACCTGTGACCTGGACCTCCTCCCCCCTTCCAGAGGCAGTTCACCTTGGAGACCTGTTGCTGATATAGATACAGCCCTGTCCAGCGCAAGATTTACATTCTCCCCCAGATTATCAAAGGCCATCCAGAGCTCTCCAGACTGCCCAAACTGCAACACATAGGCACAGCCCCTATGCTAATAGCTCTGGCACGCTCCACTCCCTCTGCATACCTCTCAGTCCAACAAAAATCCCATTTTGTCACTGATCTGTGCCCCGTGGGCTCAATTCTCTAATTCCTGAGACCAAAGATTCACTGACGGAATTCCAGTAACAAAACTACAATCCTTTCTAATGTCTTTTCATTTTCCCTCAAGACCCACATGACCATGTGCCACCACCAAAGACAGAAAAGGGAAAACCTGGAACGTTCAGTTTCTCTCAGAATAGCAAGGGGGGCAAAGTTGGAGTAGGGAAGAAGGGCACACTCATACATTTGTTTCACCCCATGAATGGGGGGGGCGCGAAACCCCACCTATTGTTACCCATCTCAGTCATTCTCCAAGCACTCACATGCACACAATTGCAACTCATTTCTTAATCTGGGCAGCCTCTATCTCCCACTCAAGCTGCCACTTAGCCATAGGAGGCAAACCAACACTCCCCTAGGAACTGTGAAGGGAGGTCCAACTCCAACTTCAGAGTTCTTTCAGTCACACCTCTCAACAGACCTGCCGACAATCTAATGCCCAAGGAATTGATCAGGCTCCTTCCACAAAAACTGTAATGGGATCCCCAGATTGATTATACCTTGTCCTAGACGTGTCCGTGTGTAGGTACCTGTTCCTGCATGCCAGTTCCTCCTGGTGTTTGACTCCTTGAAGACCCACTGAGAGGGTCCTTTCTCTGCCCAGCTGAGATATCCACATAAGGGGGCCAAATTGCCTCCCTGGCATGCTCAGTGGTTCACGTTGCCCAGGCCGATCAGGGGTCCCCATGTGGGTGTCCAGAGGATTGGCGGCTACTACCAGGTGCTTGTTCTTTCCAAGGGTGATCTTGCTTCCCAGTCAGGGAGCAAAAATGTTGCAAGAAGTCAAGGCCCAATGGAGAGAAAGAGCACCCAAGCACCACGTTTATAAGAGAAAGGGCTTTGTCCACCAGCCAGGAGCTTACGGCATAGAAGGATTCCAATGGACATGCTTCCCGACTGGCTTGGTCTTTCCCTTTTTATCAACAGTCAAAAAGTTCCACTCAACAGGTACCCTTCTCATTGGCCAGTTTGAATCAAGAGGGAGATGCTATTCCTGCCCCTACAGAACTACAGGACTTCACAGAACTTGGAAATTTCCAAGTTCCAGGAAGTTAAGTTTACAAATTTCCAAGTCACCATGGAGAGGATCCTGCAGGTGTATCCTTGTGGTCTCCTTGAGAAGACCTGTTCTCCTAGACATGACCTTTCTCAGGTGTCCTATATCAGTAGCACCAGGAAGAATTTGTCAGGAGAAGCTGCAAGGAAGCTTCCACTATGCTGCCATGTTAGGCACCCCATTCCTCATTTCTTTTTTTTTTTTTTTTTTTAGACAGAGCCTCAAGCTGTCACCCCCTGGATAGAGTGCTGTGGCATCACAGCTCAAAGCAACCTCCAATTCCTGGGCTCAAGTGAGTCTCCTGCCTCCGCCTCCCAAGTAGCTGGGACTACAGGTGCCCGCCACAACGCCCACCCATTTTTTGGTTGTAGCCATTATTGTTGTTTGGCAGGCCCAGGCTGGATTCGAACTCGCCAGCTCAGGTGTACGTGGCTGGAGCCTTAGCCCGTTGAGCCACAGGCGCCAAGCCTCCTCATTTCTTATCTTTAGCAGAGATGGAAGTTAGAGATTTTGTTGGTGATCTTGCCCTAAATACATGATTTTTTTTTTTTAAGTCTGTCCAACTGTTGTCTGCCTGGGAGCTTTTCAGAAACCATTTAGTGAAAGCATGATGGACCTTTAAACAGTGGGTTCTTGAGTGGTCAGACAAAGAATTGAAAGACACATCACTAAAAAACACAGAGCCACAAAAACAGACTAGGTCAGATGACTGTTCCTTGTGAAAAGAGAGCCAGAAAACAAAAACTCTGTTTGCCACCCTCATGGGCAATCCATCCCTCTTCCTTCCAGGGAGGCACTTCCAGCCACATCAGGGTGTATCCTAGTCAGAGGCTTTCAGTTGACACACCCCTTCTGAGTGGACAGGACAACAATGATTATATAAAGAGTACACATCACATTAGAGTATTCAGAGTTCATAGATAGAAATTTTAAAAAACTATAAAAGTTAAGGCATGGCTTAATAGTAGATGAGTGGCAGAAATGGTTCACTCTTTACTCAAATTTCTACCTCTTATATACCCAAAGCTACCCTTTTTCCAATGTGGCATTCTTTCTTAATTTTCATAGTTCAAGCAAAGATCACATTAACCTTTAGTATAACTCAGTGATTTATTAAAACATTCCAATTTGAAACTTAATCTCCTAAATCAATCCACTTAAACTACTCAAGATAGATATCTTTAGGGTGGGAGCTAAATTTACAAAACAGTAAGAATGGGTGACAATGAAGGTCAGGCAGGACCTACACCAAACAGATCAGCTGTGTCAAGTCCACCTTAGCGTGCCTGACTCCATTTTATTCTCACTACATGTGCTTTCATAGGCACCCCTGTGCCCTGTTGTGCTGTCCTTTGAATATGTCATTCCTAATTAATCTTCTCTCGCTCTATGATTTGTTTTGTCAATTTTAACTATTTCTCTCAGGGTTATACTCTGATTTAGAGTTCACCCTGAATAATAGACAGAGGCTTCTTTTTGCTTTTTATTTATTTTATTCTTTTTATTAAATCATAGCTGTTTACATTAATGCAATCATGGGGTACAATGTGTTGGTTTTATATACAATTTGAAATATTTTCATCAAACTGGTTAACATAATATGCACGAAATTTTGTTAGTTATTGTGTTAAGACATTTATATTCTACACTTAGTAAATTTCACATGTACCCTTGTAAAACGCACCCTAGGTGTGGTTCTACCAATTACCCTCCATCCACTCATTCTTCCCCCTCCCCTCCTCTCCCTCTCCCCTTTCCCCTTCTTCATGAGCTATAATTGGGTTGTAGCATTCATATGAAAGCTATAAATTGGTTTCATAGTAGTGCTGAGTACATTGGATAGTTTTTCTTCCATTCATGAGATACTATGCTAAGAAGAATATGTTCCCGCTCCATCCATGTAAACGTGAAAGAAGAAAAGTCTCCATGTTTTTTAAAGGCTGCATAATATTCACCATATACATCACTATGGTGTACATATACCACAATTTATTAATCCATTCATGGGTTGATGGGCATTTGGGCTTCTTCCATGACTTAGCAATTATGAATTGAACTGCAATAAAAATTCTGGTACAAATATTTTTATTATAATGTTATTTTTGGTCTTCTGGATATACACCTAGTAGAGGAATTAAAGGATCAAATGGCAGGTCTATTTTTAGATCCCTAAGTGTTCTCCAAACATCTTTCCAAAAGGAACGTATTACTTTGCATTACCACCAGCAATGTAGAAGTGTTCCCTTTTCTCCACATCCATGCCAACAGTCTCTGGTGTTGGGATTTTGTGATGTGGGCTAATTTTACTGGAATTAGATGATATCTTAAAATTGTTTTGATTTGCATTTCTCTGACGATTTAGGATGATGAACATTTTTTCATATGTCTTTCGGTCATGCTCCTGTCTTCTTCAGAGAAGTTTCTCTTCAAGTGCATTGCCCACCCTGAGAAGGAATCACTTGTTCTTTTCTTGCTAATACATTTGAGTTCTTTGTGGATTCTGGTAACCTTTGTCAGAGGCATACCCTTCAAATATCTTCTCCCATTCTGAGGGCTGTCTGCTTGATTTACTTACTGTGTTCTTGGCTGTGCAGAAGCTTTTTAGTTTGATCAGGTCCCAGTAATGTATTTTCGATGCTGCTTCAATGCCCAGGGAATCCTCCTCATAAAATATTCACCCAGGCCGATTCCTTCAGAGTTTTCCCTGCACTTTCTTCTAGTATTCTTATAGTTTCATCTCTTAAGTTTAAATCTTTAATCCAGTGAGAGTCTATCTTAGTTAAGGGTGAGAGGTGTGGGTCCAGTTTCAGCCCTCTACACGTCACCAGCCTGTTCACCCAGCACCATTTGTTAAGTAGGGAATCTTTTCCCCACTGAATGTTTTTAATTGGCTTGTCAAATATCAAATAACGGTAAGTACCTGGGGTCATCTCTTGGTACTCTATTCTGTTCTATACATCTACCTCTCTTTTTTTTGTGCCAGTACCATGCTGGGGGTTTTGTTTGTTTGTTTTGTTTTTAATTAAATCATAGTGGTGAACATTAAGACAATCATGGGGTACAATGTGTTGATTTTATATACAATTTGAAATATTTTCATCAAATTTGTTATCATACCTTTCATGACATTTTCTTAGTTATTGTTTTCAGACATTTATATTCTACATTTAGTAAGTTTCACCTGTACCCTTCTAAGATGCATCATAGGTGAGGACCCACCAATTACTCTGCCTCCACCCATTCTCCCCCCTCCCCTCCTCTCCCTTGCCACCTTCTTCATATTCTTCTGTTGTAATTGGGATATAGCTTTCATATGAAAGCTATAAATAGTTTTATAGCAGGGCTGAGTACATTGGATACTTTTTCTTCCATTCTTGAGATACTTTGCTAAGAAGGCTGTTTTCCAGCTCCATCAATGTAAATATGAAGAGGAAGGGGCAAGATGGCTGACTAGAAGCAGCTCCCAAGAGAGGCTCCTGACAAAGAAGAAGGACAACGTACAGAAAATGCCCAATTGAGCTGAAGACTGGGAGTCCAGCCGAGAGAGAAGTGATAGCTGCAGATCACCTCTGCTGAGGCAAGCTGTGACTCCAAGAAAGCAAGCTTCAGGTACAAAATTCATCTGAAAGAAAACTATCCATCCCCTCCCCCAAGAAAGCAGTGGTCTTTTTTGCTTTCTGTTTCCTTTCTTTCTTTCTCATTCATCCACAGACAAACAGTGAACTATGGACCTCTTGTCCCACCCCATGGGAGAGTGCTGTGGGAAGTGGAGATTACTCCCCTGCTGTGACTCTGAACACTCTCTCGCTAGGCCAAAAATTTGAACTAAAGTTTCCCCAACCATTCTGAACTTCCAATATGCCCTTCCCCCTTACCTGATGAACCAGAAGCCTAACCCCTGCTGAGACTGTGGGATGAGGTTCTCAAGCAGCACCTCCACTCTCTGTCTGCTAGACCAAGTGCCTCACCTGGCAAAGGATTCTGGGGGCTGCACCAAGCCTCCGCCTTGTTGCATGACCAGAGACATGAGGGGCTGCAGCTTTGCCTCAGGTATAAATTCACACTGTAATGTTAAGAAGGGTGCAAGAAGCAGGCTACAAGCTCTGTTGTGGCATATAGCAAATTAACTTTATTTCTGACCACCTTATATACATTGGCAGTCACATGTACACTTAATCTGTGATTTACAACATTCACCATTATCTAACTTCCTCTATCTAACTCTAAACCTAAGTGGCAGACATCACTCTGCAAACAAGCAGTGTTCTTTTACCTTAACTCCTTGTATATGAGCCTCAGCTTTTGTGTAAGAGATCTACATACAAATAAGAGAGACAGAGCTACAAGGGAACTGCTTCTGAAACTCCTCATGTGCTCACCAAGTTAACTTTAAATGGATTTATGACTTTGTTTCTCCACAGTTCTGAGGTCTTTGGGCTTTTGAAAAAATGTAAAACATTTTGTCAACCTCTGGACCGTCTCTCCAGGCAAGAAGATTTTCAGCTTCCAACTCCTTGGAACCAACGGTTGCAAAAACTTCAACGTATCTGCCTCCAGAAGACCAGAAAAGAGTCTTTCTGTTTGCATCAGGGTAACCCAAACCTGTTTTCTTTTTCTGTGAAGGCAAAAGCCAATTGAACCCATTAGTGGCTCACTCGAATGAGATGTACATGAGACATACATGTGGGGATTTCACACCCCGCCCAAACGACCAACTGCAGCCAGGAACCATAGTGTATGACCCTGCCGTGGACTGCTCCGGCTCAGCACCCAGGCCTTTCCCACTCCAGGGGCTGGAAGATACCCCACCACAGGCCATACTGCCTCAGGACCCAGGCTCACCTCCTGCTCATGACACCAGAAGATGTGAGAGACTCCGCCAGGAGTCAGGAGGCCTCGATACCCAGGTCTGCCCCACTCCAAGGACTCCTGCAAACACACGGGACTCTGCCACAGGCCACGCTGCCAAGACCCCTAGCCTGCCTTGGCCAGTGCTGCCCTAGCCATGGTCTCTGGTAGCTGGACAACTGGCATCATCTCTCCAGTGCCCTCCCTGCTTCCTCACCGGCCCCGTCATACTGCCCAGGGACTGGGGAAGTCACGTGAAACCGTGCCCTCCCTCAGAGGCCCTCCCTACCTCTTTGCAGAGTCCTCTGCCAGACCAGAGACTGCTGGAGCCACCCACTCTCATTGCCAAAGCCCCTGGGAGCCAGGCATTGCCAGAACCGTGGCCACCATCCCCAGCCCTGCTGCTGGACCTGTGTGTGACACACTCCACTTCGGAGCTACTCTCACAGCCACAACTCCCTGGCTGGAGCAGCCCCAGAGGAGCTACACTGGGTCACAGCCTACAAATATCTTCCAATAATAGAGTGATCTCTCCAGGATCCAATCTTGGAGAGATGCCTCCCCAACTCTGAGGAGGGCCAGAGGAAATGGGAAAAAATAATCATGGGGCAGAATCAATGGAAAAACTCTGGCAATATGAATAATCAGAGTAGATGAACTCCCCCAAGGAACAGCAAGGTAGATACAGCACAAGATCCCTTGCATAAGCAAATGGCTCAGATGTCAGAAATTGAATTCAGAGGCTGGATAGCAAATAAGAGCAGCAGAATGGAGGAAATGATGCAATTAGAATTTCAAGCAGTAATCCAAAAGATGACTCAAAAGATGTCTCAAGATTTGAATGAATTCAAAGACAAAATGACCAAAGATTTTGACATATTGAGACAAGAAGTTGCAGCCCTCAAAGATCTGAGAAATACAGTAGAATCCCTCAACAACAGAATAGAACAAGCAGAAGAAAGGATTTCTGACATTGAAGACAAAGCTTTCAAACAATCCCAAACCTACAAAGAGGAAGAAAAATGGAAGGCAAAAATGGATCACTCCCTCAGATAGCTCTGGGATAATGCAAAGAAAACCAATATTTGCCTTATAGGGATACCTGAAACTGACAAAGTGGCATCAAAAGGCACAGAGTCTCTTCTTTATGAGATTATGAAAGAGAAATTTCCAGACATGTCAACAGATTCTGAAATTCAGATAGCAGACATTTTCAGAACTCCAGCATGACTCAACCCGAATAAGTCATGCCCCAAGCACTTCATAATTAAGTGCACTGAAGTTAATATGAAGGAGAAAATTCTGAAAGCAGCCAGACGTAAGAAATCCATCACCTACAAGGGGAAGAATATTAAAGTAACTGCAGATCTCTCTGATCAAACCTTTCAAGCTAGAAGAGATTGGTCATTGACTTTCAACCTCCTAAAACAAAATAACTTTCAACCTAGGATCCTATAACAAGCTAATCTGAGTTTCATTTATGATGGAGAAATGAAATATATTAATGACATCCACATGTTGAAGTAATTTCCTATAACTAAACCAGCTCTCCAAGGTATTCTCAGACCTATTCTCCATAATGACCAGTGTAATTCTTCTCAAAAGTAAACTCACCCAAAAAGTTTTTATCAAATTCCAACTTCCACAGTGATGAAAAGATTAAAAATGTCCACTGGTGGCTCGGCGCCTGTGGCTCAATGGGCTAAGGCACCAGCCACGTACACTGAGCTGGTGGGTTCGAATCCAACCCCAGGGCCCGCCAAACAACATGACGGCTGCAACCAAAAAATGGCCGGGCATTGTGGCAGGCGCCTGTAGTCCCAGCTACTTGGAAGGCGGAGGCAAGAGACTTGCTTGAGCCCAGGAATTGGAGGTTGCTGTGAGCTAAGATGCCACGGCACTCTACCCAGGGTGATGGCTTGAGGCTCAGTCTCAAAAAAAAAAAAAAATGTCCACTGCAGTTTCTAAAGATTTATCATTATTTTCTGTAAATGTGAATGCTTTAAATTGTCCTCTAAAGAGGCATATCTTGGCTGACTGGATATAAAAACTCAGGCCACATCTCCTAAATAAAAGAAACTCATCTTAACTTAAAAGATAAATATAAACTCAAGGTGAAGGGATGGTCATCTATATTCCAGGCAAATGGAAAGCAGAAAAAAGCAGGTGTAACAATTCTATTCAAAGATACAATAGGACTCAAACCAACCAAAATAAGGAAGGATAAGGATGGACACTTCATATTTGTTAAAGGTACTACTCAATATGATGAGATTTCAATTATTAATATTTATGCACCCAACTGGAATGCATCTAAATTTATAAGAGAAGTGCTAAGAGACATGACCAATTTGATTACCTTCAGCTCCATAGTAATGGGAGATTTTAACACCCCTTTAGCAGTGCTGGATTGATCCTCCAAAAAGAAGCTAAGCAAAGAAATTTTAGATTTAAATTTAACCATTCAACATATGGATTTAACAGACATCTACAGATCATTTCATCCCAAAAAAACTGAATACACATTCTTCTCATCATCCCGCAGAACATACTCCACAATTGATCACATCCTAGGTCACAAGTCCAACCTCGGCAAATTTAAAAGAATAGAAATTATTCCTTGCATCTTCTCAGACCTCCATGGAATAAAAGTTTAACTCAATAACAACAGGAATATGCATACTCATACAAAAACATGGAAGCTAAATAACATTATGCTGAAGGATAGATGAGTCACTGATGATATTAAGAAGGGAGGAGCCAAGATGGAGATCTGTAGCCAGCTTTCCGCAGAGTTTCCAGTCCAAAAGGAGAGTTAAAGGACAGAAACTCAGCAAGAAAGCCAATGGTTTGGATCTGAGCCAAAAGAAAAGGTTGAAGAATGCACATCAACCCTGCTGGGGTGACCTGAGACCCCAAGGACACAAACAAAAAGGTACAAAGCTCATCACCAAGTGAACGGGAGTCCCCTCCCCCACAAGAGCAGCTCGCAGTATACTCCATACCTCCATAAAAACAAGCGAGCAGAGTTCAGATGTCCTCCCACTCTACCCCACGGGAGAGACCCTCTAAAAACCGGATCCCCTTCCCCTACTAGGGTGTCACAGCACTCTCCCACCAAGCATAACACTGAATATAATCTCAAACTGCAAGTTTGAGTTCCTGGTATTCCCCTCTACTCTCACCCCAAGGTCTGGAGGCCTGTCCCCCACAGAGTCCAGAATCTTGGAGATTTTCATGACAGGTATGGATGGGGCTAGGACTGTTGCTGATTTATGCTGATTTTCCAGCTCAGGACTGGTGAAAGCAAGATGAGCAGAGAGGAGGCCCAGTTGTAAAGAAGGTCCGCTGAGGCACAAAACAGCAACCGCAACTGCGGGAACAATAGCAAGAGAGCTCACACCCCTGGGGATGTTTTGAGGAGACACTACAAGTCTTCTGGGCAGCCAGGGGAAGTGGGCAGCTACTCCGGTGGTAGCCACCGGCAGAGTGGACTGGCAACCAAGGCATGTGAAGGATATGCCTGAGGTGGTACCAGCCGGGACAGAGCACAGGGATTAGAATACTCGCAGTCAGCTGATAACCAGGGCGAGGCTGCCTTGCCTACCTCGAGTCTAAATTGGACCTCAGGGGATAAAAGCTGAGACAAAGGGCTGGAACTCACAGACTGGGTCAGACCTATATGCAGGCCCAGTCTGATCAGGGAAAATAGCCTTGACAGAAATAAATTCTGTGAACTTGTTCTGTCCCAGCAGCAACATCAATCAGGGACAGGACTGGAACTGAGTGAATCGCCCCAGCCCCTATCAAGTACCCAGGTTGTCAGGCCTAACCTCCCCATGCCAAACAGTGACAGGGGGTAGAGGACTGGTTGAGGAGCCAGAGACCTCACTGTGACCCAGGAAGGCACAAACTTCTGGAGCATCTGCTCATTGGAGGAAACTGGATCACAACTGTTACCACCAACTGGGTGTGACAGAGGGGCAAGGTGGGGAAGGAGGCATCAACATTCCCAGACTAATCTACTTGCTGGGGGGGTCCTCCTGAGCCCACAGAGCACTGGAGTGAGTTATACTAGAGCTTCCAGAAGATCCCTGCTATCTAGTTCCCAGAGACTTTTTAACTCTTCCATTTGAGATTGGTGCTGGCTAGGACAACTGATTGGGACCTATTCAACTGGGCCAATCAACTGAGGACTTTCCAAAGTGGTACCCTGGGTGTATGGTAGTAGGAAGGTTTGATTTGGCTTTTCCAATTGTTGCCTGTGGGGGGTGTGGTGACTTAACTGCTGATATTTCTTCACAGCTCAGATTTCAATCCAGAGTAACAGATTCTCTAGGGTAAGACAAAGACCAGCTGAAAATTAGACAGAGCCACTTAACTCCACCACACCAAAAGGTCCCCAGTTTCGCAAGCATTAGCACTTTATGAGTCCTTCACAAAACTCTAGAGGAAGTTCAGACACCAGTACAAGCTTTCAAGCAAAGGACTGGTCAATCACTACTCCTAGAACTCCCATCCTAAATTGTCCTAGTCATCCAGCCAGATGGTGTAAAATGAATCATGGGACAGAATCAATGGAAAAGATCTGGAACAATTAACAACTAGACTAGGTCAACCCCTCCACCCCAAGGAACAATTTGGCGGACACAAGTGAGGATCCTATACATAAACAGATGGCTGAGGTGTCAGAAATCGAATTCAGAATTTGGATTGCAAACAAGATTAACAAAATAGAGGAAAAGTTGAATTGAGAAATTCAGGGTGCATTTCAAAAATTGTCTCAAGAAGTCAAAGAATTCAAAGACCAAATGACGAACGATTTTGACACATTGAGACAAGAAGTTGCAGCCCTCAAAGATCTGAAAAACAAAGTAGAATCCCTCAGCAACAGAATGGAGCAAGCAGAAGAAAGGTTTTCTGACATGGAAGACAAACCTATCAAATGCTCCCAAACCGACAAAGAGATAGAGAAATGGAAGGCAAAAACAGATCATTCTCTCTGACAGCTCTGGGATAACTTGAAGAAAATCAACATTCACCTTATAGGGGTACCTGAAAATGATGAAGAGGCGTCACAAGGCACAGAGTCTCTTCTCTATGAGATTATGAAAGAGAATTTTCCAGACATGCCAAGAGATTCTGAAATTCAGATAGCAGACAGTTTCAGAAACCCAACATGACTCAACCCGAATAAAACATCCCCCAGGCACATCATAATTAAGTTCACTAAAGTTAACATGAAAAAGAAAATTTTGAAAGCAACCAGATGTAAGAAATCTATAACCTACAAGGGAAAGAATATTAGAATAACTGCAGATCTCTCTGATCTAACATTTCAAGCAAGAAGAGAATGGTCATTGGCTTTTAATCTCCTAAAACAAAATAACTTTCAACCCAGGATCTTGTATCCAGCTAAACTAAGCTTCATTTATCATGGAGAAATTAAATACCTTAATGACATCCACATGTTGAAAAAATTTGCCATATCGAAACCAGCTCTCCAGGATATTCTCAGACCGATTCTCCATAATGACCAGCGTAATCTTCCAACACAAAAGTAAACAAATACATAAACTTTTTATCAAAGTCCAACTCACACAGTGTCAAAAGGATTAAAAATGTCCACTAGATTTTTCTCAAGATTTATCATTAGTTTCAATTAAAGTGAATGGTTTAAATTGGCCTCTAAAGAGGCATAGGTTGGCTGACTGGATACAAAAACTCAGGCCAGATATCTGCTGCATACAAGAGTCTCACCTTACCTTTAAAGATAAATATAGACTCAAGGTGAAGGGATGATCATCTGTATTCCAGGCAAATGGAAAACAGAATGAAGCAGGTGTTGCAATCTAATTTGCAGATACAATAGGCTTTAAACCAACCAAAATAAGGAAGTATAAAGACAGACATTTCATATTTGTTAAAAGTAATACTTTTAGAGATCTCAATTATAAATATTTATTTATGCACCCAACAAGAATGCACCTCAATTTATAAGAAAAACTCTAATAGACATGAGTAACTTGATTTCTTCCAACTCCATAGTAGTTGGAGATTTTAATACTCCTTCAGCAGTGTTGGATAGATCCTCCAATAAGAAGCTGAGTAAAGACATTTTAGATTTAAACTTAACCATCCAACATCTAGATTTAACAGACATCTACAGAACATTTCATCCTAATAAAATTAAATGCACATTCTTCTCATCATCGCATGGAACATACTCCAAAATTGATCACATCTTAGGTCACAAGTCTAACCTCAGCTAATTTAAAAGAATAGAAATTATTCCTTGCATCTTCTCAAACCACCACGGAATAAAAGTTGCACTCATCAATAACAGGAATTTGCATACTCAAACAAAAACATGGAAGCTAAATAACCATATGCTAAAAGATAGATGGGTCATAGACGAGATTAAGAAGGAAATCACTAAATTTTTGGAACATAACGGACAAAAATTATCAAAACCTCTGGGATAATTATCAATTATCAAAACCTCCGTGTCTTCCTTATTTGGACACAAATTATCAAAACCTCTTGTCTCTTGACACATTGAGACAAGAAGTTGCAGCCCTCAAAGATCTAAAAACCAAAGTAGAATCCCTCAGCAACAGAATGGAGCAAGCAGAAGAAACAAATTATCTGGGATAATTTGTGTCTGGATAACGAAGACACAAATTATCAAAACCTCTGGGATACTGCAAAGGCAGTCCTAAGAGGGAAATTTATAGCACTGCAAGCCTTCCTCAAAAGAACTGAAAGAAAGGAAGTTAACAACTTAATGGGACATCTCAAACAACTGGAAAAGGAAGAATATTC
>CAUYON010135195.1:0-40550 GCA_963573935.1 Arctocebus calabarensis | reverse complement strand
TTTCTTTCCTTCTTTCTTTCTTTTCTTTTCTTTTTTTTTTTTTTGAGACAAGAGCTTCAATCTTTCACCCTGGGTACAGTGCCGTGGCATCACAGCTCATAGCAACCTCCAACTCAGGCTTAAGCAATTCTCTTGCCTCAGTCTTCCAAGTAGCTGGAACTACAGGCACCTGCCACAATGCTGGCTATTTTTTGGTTGGAGCTGTCATTGTTGTTTGGCAGGCCGAGCCTGGATTTGAACCTGCCAGCTCAGGTTAGCCACTTGAGCCACAGGCGCCGAGCCCAGCCTTTCTTTTTGTAAAGATCATTTCTTATAATGAGATGTGCTCTGAAGAAATGAAAAATGATGATGTGATAATGACTGGGATGGGAGGGAACAGGACTCAGAGTGTTGGATTGGAGAAAGTCTTAAACAACAATATTTGTGCTGAAATATGAATGTGGAGAACCCACTTGAAGATCTGGAGAGGTGGGATGAGTAGTGTAGGTCAGAGGAGTAAAAGGCAGGCCTGCAGCCGTGGGAGCCCATATGCTGGGCAGCCAGAGCTGGCAGCCTGTTTGCAGAGAGCCTCCAGGCCTTGGGGAGGAGCTGGGCTTCATCTCTGAGGGTGAAGGGGAGTCATAGCAAGGGCTTTGAGTAGGGAAAGGGCAAAAGATGATATTTTTAAAGATCACTTTGGATACAGAATAGAAAAGGAAGTAGATAGGAAAAGAATAGAAGATGAAAATAAGAAAGGAGATTATTTAGTAGCCTAGGTGAGAGGAGATAGGTGATCAAACTTGGGAGGTCCCACTGGTGACGAGAAGAAGCCAGATTCAGGTTCTATTTGGGAGGTAGAGGCAAGAGGACCTGGTATGCTAGAAGGTGGTAGAGACAGTGTACTGTTCACATGATCTCTTAAGCACAAAGAAGTATGCAATGTATATTTTAAACTTTTTGTTTATAAATAATTCTATGCATACAGAAAATTTCTAAGTTCCTGGAACAATCAAGGAAGACTCTAAGCAGTGGGTCTGGGGATCTGAGCAATGCCATTTACTGACCAAGAAATCCTGAAGGAGGCAGTAATGTGGGGGTGTGAGCAGGAGGAATCAAAACTTAGGTTTTAAGGCCAGGCATAGTGGCTCATGCCTACAATCCTAGCACTCTGGGAGACCAAGGCAGGTGGATTGCTTGAGCTTAGGAGTTCTAGACCAGCCTGAGCAAGAGCAAGACGCTGTCTCTAAAAAAATAGCTGAGTATTGTGATGGGCTCCTGTCCCAGCCTACTTGAGACACTCAGGCAAAAGGATCGCTTGAGTTCAAGAGTTTCATGTTGTTGTTAGCTATGACACCATAGCACTGTACCAAGGATGACAAAATGAGACTCTCCCTCAAAAAAAGAAAAAAAAACTTACGTTTTAGATGTCTGTAATTGAGATGCCCAGCAGGGTTCCAAGAAGAGATGTCAAGTGGGAAGTTAACATTCATGTCAGCAACTCAGAGGGACAGGCAAGCCTGGGTGTATAAATATGGACTCATCTTGAGCCCGTGGGCCAGGCTGCAGCCAGGGAGAGAGGTGGTTTGGGCATAGAAAGGCAGGCGGTTTGCATGGGAGTACCCACACCTTCTGCATGTCTGCCATTCTCTTTGGAACTGGCCTCCACTTCCAGGTGCCTCAGCTGTCAGCTAAGCCCACCAGCCAGGGCTGCATGGCCTCGAGCAAGTCACTCATCCTCCCGGAGATTTGGTTTTCCCAATTATAAAAAGGGGAGTGTCGGCCTACGTGGTGGCTCACACCTGTAATCCTAGCACTCTGGGAGGCCAAAGCAGGTAGATTGCTTGAGCTCAGGAGTTTGAGACCAGCCCCAGCAAGAGCAAGACCCCGGCCCTACTAAAAATAGAAAAAACTAGCCAGGGGTTGTGGCGGGAGCCTGTAGTCCTGGATACTTGGGAGGCTGAGGCAAGAGGATTACTTAAACTCAAGAGTCTGAGCTATGATGTCAGGGCACTCTACCCAGGGTGGCAAAGACTCTGACTCCAGAAAATAAAATAAATAGAATAAAATGGTGAAAGTCATCCCAAGGTTCATGTGAGGGGTAAGTGAAGTGGTGTACCAGGCAGTGGCTGGCATATGCCAGTGAAATTGGATGGTTCTGAGAGGCAGAACATTTTCATTACCCAGGCCTGGTATATGGGGTAACCAGCAAGGACGACCCCGCACCAGGGAAGAAGAGGGAATCTAGCCTACCCAAAGCTGGGCTCAGGGATCCAGGGTGACAAGTTGTTTTATGTCCTAATCTCAGGGCCATAAAATAAAAAATCCCAAACCCACCAAAAAATGGGCCATCACAGGGCAAAGCTCCCCAACCTCTGCTAAGCAGAGGAAAAGGGAGAGTAATCATCAGAATTGGTCCCTATCAAATGCAATGATGCTTTTCATTGCCCCTGGTGTGCTCTGTTGTGTAGCACAGGCTTCCAAAATGCCACTGTTATTCTTTTTTTTTTTCTTTTAAGAGAGGACAGGGAAAGTGTGGCAAGGCCTGCTCCAGAACCCAGAAGCAAGCATCAGCCTATAGATTGGAATCTGGAGGCAGGGTAGGGACATGCAAGGGTGGGGCATCTGAGTAGCCATTCCCTAAGGGCCTGTTTCATTAAGGTCAGATCGCAGAGCTGCAGAGCTGGCAGCCGGCTCAGACCCACCCAGGACAACCCTGCAGATGGTTGTTTCCTGGCTATCTACCCTCTAGCCTGCCTTTTTTTTTTTTTTTTTTAGTGGCAATCTTGAATTTGTTCATAGAGAATCTTCCCCTGCCCTGTTGGGGTATCTTGGTGGAACTGGCATCAAGGTTGGGCCACCAGCCTTCCTTTCCTGGGACTGGTTATCTCCAGTAGAGTGACAAATGAACAAACACTGCCAAAATAGCTCAGTTAATGTCTGTTGTATTACTAAGTGAAGGAAACTTTTTTTTTTTCTCCATCTCGCCTTCTCGTTTTCTTCCCTTTTCAGATATTAGCCCCCAACCACCCATCATGACCACCAGCCTAAGGAAACATTTTTTTCCAGAGTCTCATTATGTCGCCCTCGGTAGAGTGCCATGACGTCACAGCAACCAGCAACCTCATACTCTTGGATTTAAGTGCTTCTCTTGCCTCAGCTTCCCAAGTAGCTGGGAGTACAAGTGCCTGCCATGATGCCCAGCTATTTTTTTTGTTGTAGTTGTCATTGTTGTTTAGCTGGCCCAGGCTGGGTTAGAATCCACCAACTTCAGTGTATGAGGCTGGTGCCATAACCTCTGTGCTATGGACGCTGAGCTAGAAAATAAGTTATTATATGCGTATTATAGTTTTGGTTTCTGAAGCCATAAAAGCCATACTCTACCCAAAGGCCAAATCAATAGTCTCTAAGTAGGACAGCACAATTTTTCCCAGAATCTCAAGTCAACAGGAGAATCTTTCCAGGAGAATTTCGTGTTCTTCTGTTCATCCTCTGCCCTACCTCCCGAAAAGAAGACCAGACCCTCAGTTCTAAAGCATCTCAGGGTGCTACCTACAACCCCAACGTGATCACAAACCCTGTCTCCTTTTGGCCTGGGTGACATTGAGTACACCAGTTACTCAAAAGGGTTCCAACAAGTTTTTCTAAAAAACAAGAGCTAATGTAAGCCAATCTCAATTTCTGCTGACAGTCTAAGAATCACCACGGGGAGGACCCACCCTCCATCTTCCAGTTTGTAGGGGGCAGACATGCTGCATCTCAGTGAAGGCAGTTAGGTTGCTCAAGGCCACAGAGTTAAGACCAGAATCTGCATCTCTAGAACTGAGGATTTCAGGAATAATATGATCTATTTCTTAGTGTTATTAGTACTATTAATAATAGTAACAGTGAAAATAATAATAGCTGAAGTTTTAGAGCCCTTAGGAAGAGCCAGGCATGATCCTTACAGCATTGCATCAAGGTAAGATCTGTTAGGATCCCCATTTTACAGATGGGGAAATTAGAGGCTACGTGAGTTTCCCATGGTCATGAAGTTATAAGTATTTAGCTTTGAACTCAGATCTTTCTGCTTCTCAAGCCGAAAGCTCATTTAGGTATAAATTAGAGCACCTATATGAAGCACATAGCGCTGTGCCTGGCACAATGCAAGAATTAAACATGGTAGCTGTTTTCATTTTCAATACATTTAAACAAACCAATAATTTGTTTTTTGGAATAGATAATGCATGCACATGACAGGTAATTCACAAGAGCACCCAAAGAAAAGTCTTATTATCACCCTTGCCCCCTGCTTACCCTGTCCCTGGTCCAGATATGACCTCTGTTCCCAGTTTCTCAGGACCCTAACAGATAATTATGAATGATGTAGCACAGCACAATAAAGATTATGATAACATCACCTGGTTATTCTGGATCAATTTTGTTCATAGTCTTTTGTGTCCAACTTGCAACTGGCAGGAAGAAAAAGAAATGCCAGTTCCTTTTAAAATGTTTAAAACTCTGAGATAGGCAAAGGAAAGAAATACTCATTGCTTGTTGGGTATATACCCACGGCCCAGGGATGCAGGACCATGTGGTGTTAGCATGGCCCTGGGTCAGGCTGCAGGATGTAAACTTGGCTTCACTGCCTTCCAGCTGTGTGGGCTTGGCCAAGTCAATGCTCTTCTCCAAGTCTTAGTTTCTTCCTCTACAAAATGAGGGCACTGACTTTAAGACCTGTGAGGCCCTATGTTTGGTGGTGACTCTGGTAAACTGCAGGATGGATCAAAGTGGGGTGAAAGGGTTCCCACAGAAAGATCCCGCAGAATAGGGAACTGGGACCAAGCTCAAGGAGATACTGTTTGGAGGCCCCATCAGCACCATTCTTGAAGCTGCTCCCCCACTTTGCCCAAGTAAATAGCTGTGGTAGCTTATGTTACTCTCCCCTCTCTGCACTCTTATTACAGACTTATCAAGGGCAGAGAAAATGCATTGACATACACAGCAAAGAATCAATCCAGTGTCCCTTCCACTTACAGCTAAGTTCCTGTTGACAAGGCAGCCTAGGTGCCCAGGCGTGTCTGTGTTCCGGATATCCACGTCATGGGGTGACACATAAAGCTTTGTGTCATTTAGGTCAAAGAACTCAACTTCTGTGAGACCCACCCACAATGGGTTGCCCCAATTGGACAGGATTTCCATGGTCACGTAGATAGCATCTTTGATCTCTTCCACTTTCATTGTCTGTTTGTCCTTAGAGAAAAAGAAAATAACACCAAAGGATTAAAACATGACCTGCTTAAGTTCAGCTCTACCACTGCTATAGGGCCTTCGGCAAGTTGTTTAATCTTCAGAGTCTCAGTTTCTTCATCTGTACAATGAGGATAAAAATAGTACCCCCTACCTATGGTCATAAAGACTAAATGAGCTGGGCATGGTGGTTCATGCCTGTAATCCTAACACTCTGGGAGGCCAAGGTGAGTGGATTGCTTGAGCTCACGAGTTCAAGACCAGCCTGAGCAAAATCAAGACCCCCCCATTTCTATTAAAAATAGAAAAACTGGGGCAAGACTATTGCTTGAGCCTAAGAGTTGGAGGTTGCTGTGAGCTATGATGCCACAGCATTGTACCCAGGGTGATAGCATGAGTCTCTGTTTCAAAAAAAAAGGACTGAATGAGCTTATATTGTAAAGCATCAAAAATATCATTGCTGTGTGTACCTTGGCACTTAGTAAGTGTTCTGTTTAAGAAGTTGTCTGAAAAGCATTAGATTTTGCTGGGTGCGGGGGCTCATGCCTGTAATCCCAGAACTTTGAAAGGCCAAATGGAGATGATCTCTTGAGGCCAGGAGTTCAAGACCAGCCCGGGCAACATAGCGAGACTCCATCTCTACAAAAAAAAAAAAAAAACTTAGCCAAGTGTGGTGGCATGCAATTGTAGTTCCAGCAACTCAGGAGGCTGAGCCCAGGAGTTTGAGGATAGAGTGAGCTGTGATTTTGCCACCACACTCCAGCCTAGTCAACAGACCCTGTCTCAAAAAAGAGAGAGAAAAGAAAAAAGCACCAGATTTGACCTGAACATGCACATCTCTCCATCACTACCCAGTGATCAGGTCCCAGATATGTGTCACAACATCTGCTGAATTGGGTAGGTATTCTGGGCTGAATTATGTCCCTTCTGAATTTATCTGTTGAAGCCCTAACCCCCTGAGAATGTGACTATTTGGAGAAAGGGGCCTTACGAGATGATTAAATTAAAGTAGGCTGTTAGGGTGGGCCCTAATCCAATCTGACTGGCATCCTCATAAGGAGAGGAAATTTGAACATATAGGGAGACACCCTACGGATGTGTGTACACAGAAAAAGACCACATGAAGGCACAGGAAGAAGGCAGACATCTCCAAGGAGAAAGGCCTCAGAAGAAACCAAACCTGCCAACACCTTGATCTTGGCCTTCCAGCTTCTAGAATTGTAAGGAAATAAATTTTTGTTGTTTAAGCTACCCAGTCTGTAGTGTTAAGGCAGACCAAGCAGACTCATACTGTAGATAACAAGGCCCCACTGCCTTGGACAAGTCACTTTATATCCATCAGCCTGGTCAGGGAAGATGAAAAGATACCATCTATGTCATATTTCTATCAAGGACATTAAGCAAGACAGCAATACCCAAGAAGGTCCTATCATGAGCCCTGATCCTAGGTGCACTCTGCAAGTGTCCGTGTCTTTCTGTTTCTCTCCTCCATTGTCTTTAATGCCTGCCTCCTTTCACGGTAGACTATCTGCTCTCAGAGTCTGTGTGAGTGCTATCAATAAATGGCCACCCTTTGCAATGGCTTCCTGAGGCCCTCGGGGGCCGAATGCAGCACTGGTCGCCACGGATCAGTCACTCATAAAATGGTGCAATCCCTGTGTGCACATGCCCTCTGTTAATTAGCACTGCTAATCTGCAATGGTTCTGTGAGCGGGGAGCTGAGCAAATGAACAGCAACTGTTCCCCACTTATTTTTTTAATTAATAGCCAGCGAGACGTGCTATCGCTCTCAGCGTGTGCTTGGATGAGCCTTGATTGCCACGTGGTGAGAATGGGGAGGGGAAGGAGGAGGGAGGTCAGCTCCCAGTTCCCAGAAGAAACACAGGGCCTGTTTTGATTAGCTCAATTCTCTGAGCCACAGCTTCCTCCTCTCCTCCCCTCCGCTGCTGTGTGGAGTCCTGGCCAAACCCTTCACTGCCTTGGGCTTGAGTCCTAGGTTTGCAGGTGGTGATAAAGCTGAAGTAGCCTGGCCAACTTAGAGGGGACTGGGAGGTTTATAAGCCTGAGCTTGTAAGGAACAGTCCAGGGCCAGGTGAGCTGGTCGTCTGGCAGAGTGAAGCAATGTTTGTGGCAAGGAGAAAGGCCAGATGGGAGGCAGGCTGCAATGCAATCTGAAATGTGTGAATTCCTGAGTCCAATTCTAAATGAAGAAGCGGAAGGATCTATTAACTAAGGAAGTGTCACAACTTGTTAACTGGTAACTCTAGATGGCTATCAAAGCATTGCCTCATTTAGGATCCCCCTTGGGGTGTGAGGAGAGTACTGATTGGGAAGCTTGTAGTCCTAGTCACTGTCCCCTCTCTCACTGAGACAGCTGGTTTTCCTTTGAGGGAGTCACTTCTTCTCTTTTCTCAGCCATGGGGTATAAGGTGACTTTCTCACTCTAAGAAGGGGCCTGACTGGGATAAGGAATCAGTATGCCCTGTCTCCTGGGCCACCAAGAGGGAGCAGCTCAATGAGGGACCACGTACCCCAACATGGGTCAGTGTGAGCATGCCAGTGAGCATGGGTTTTGATTTACACAGGGAGGAACACTCTTCTCTCTTGACAGTGCAGTTTGAGGATGGGAGCTACCCCAGCAATTTAGGGACAAGGAGATCGCATAGCTGAGACTGAGCTCCAAGGCGCAACTGACACTGAGGAGACAGAGTGGAAAGACATGGTGGGAGCTGCTGGATCAAGTTCTACCTGGCTCCACCTGTGGGATTTTCAATGACAGGAGTCTGTGATATGTCTTCTCTTTGTTGTGTAAGTCAGTTTACCCTGGATTTTCTGTCTCCTATGATATAGACAGACTTAATCAATCCAGGCTCTTTTTAATGTGGCTGAAGTCTCACCACATTTAGAATATTCACAACTAAGAAAGCAATTATTGCATGTAGCGAGGAGCAAAGTCTTGATTTCTCCAGATGGCAAACCTTCAACTGGCAAACCTTTCTGCCACGTTCAAGGGCACTAAGTCCCACGCCCTCACAGACCCTTCCTGTTTCATCCTCACAGTAGCCTATTTGACAGCCAGGACCACAGAGCTTAAGAGGTCTAAGGTCACAGGAGGTCTAAATAATGGTGCCAGATTCAAAGTCAGAGCTCTAGTCCAGGGCTTCCCAGGGCCCTGCCTGCTGTCACATGAGCTATAATATATATGTGGCTTTGGGAAAACTTCACATTAATTCCTCATTGGCCAATAGGAAGACTGATAACCACCTACCAAATAATTATAAGACAGGTTTAGGTGAAGATAGGGGCAAGAAGGGTGTGCTGGAACACACTCCTTTTGGTATAAAAGAAAAAACAATCACCATTAATCCTATCGCCCTGACAACAGAGTTGCCTTTTGTAGTTTATGTCCCAGTTCCATGAACACAATCACATGGACACATCTTTGTATGGCCGTCACAATCATATTGGACTCAATGAAGAGTAACATCACCTTTTGCAATTATGTCCTTAAACTTTTTACATGCATAATCGCCATAATGATAGCTTCCATCTTTTTATACCACTGCATTGTGCTAATATATCACACTTTCCTGATTAACTCCATTGTTATGAGACATTTAGGATTTAAAAAAAAAGTCCCTATTTCTAATAATTCTGCAACAGACATCTTTGTGCCTACAGCTTTCTATTCCTTAGGATAAGGATATGGGATTGTTGGGCTGCAAGACATAAGACTCTTACCAAGTGCAACCACTCTGCTTTCCAAGGGTATTTTTCCTGTTTATATAGCTGCCTAAAATGTGTGGCTGCCACAGCTTTATTGTAACCTTGCCAGCACTAGAGGTTGTCATTGAAAATAATTTGTTAACTCAGATAGCAAATGGGATACTAAAGTTGCTCTAATTTGCATCTCTTGATTACCAGCAGTGCTGGACATTTTCCTATAGGCTTGAGTGCTATTTATATTTCCTACTGTGTGGACAGGCTTTTCTCTCTTTCTGATTCTACTTTCTACTACATGCATCTGTAGGCTTGAGAGGTGGGGAGAAGGAGACACACACAGAGAGATGTTAAGCTGACTGCTGTCAGAACAATCCCCACTAAACAGAATGACTATTCTGAGGGACCTCCTTGAAGGCATTTGAAAATCCCAGCAAGTTGCAGTCTTACCTCTAGGTCCAGTACTTGGTCCTTAGTTGGTGAAACAACCCTGCTAAAGTGGGCAGAGTCACTTTCAAAGGCCTGGAGGACTTTCAGAAGCTTCTGCTGTTGTCTGAAATGAGATTTTGTAGTAAAAAATGATGTATACAACAGAACATTCTAGTGAAAGATATCACACTGACTTTTCTACCTCAAGGAGAAGTAACAGTTTGAGAAGAAAGTATGCAGCCTGCATTCAGTTCAAAGGGCATCTTTCTCCCTTTATGAATAGCTGTATGGGCCGGGCACAGTGCCTCATACCTGTAATCTTAGCACTCTGGGAGGCCTAGGTGGGTGGATCACTTGAGCTTGAGAGTTCAACACCAGTCTGAGTAAGAGCAAGAGCCCCATCTCTGCTAAAAACAGCAAAACTAGCCAGGCATTGTGGCGGGTGTCTGTAGTCCCAGCTACTTGGGAGGCTGAGGCAAAAGGATTGTGGGCCCCAGAATTTTGAGATTGCTGTGAGCTAGGCTGAGGCCATAGCACTGTAACCTGGGCAATTGAGTGAGACTGTCTAAAAAAAAAGAACAGCTATACAATTAGTGATGGAATCAGAGCCCAGTTAGAGAAACAGCACTTGGAGCGTGACAGCCAGGTAACCTCCTTAAGCTAGGAACTTAAGAGTTAAGAGCAGGGGTCAGCTCAACTAAGGCCTGCAAGTCATATCTAGCCTGAGACCTGTTATTGTGTAGCCTGTGAGCTAAGCATGGCGTTTACATTATTTAAGTGGTTAAACAACCACCTTCCCTCACCCCCTACCGAGCCTCCCCAACCTCCAGGAAAGCCTAACGTATTTACTATCTGGTTCTTTACAGAAGGTTTGTTAATGCCTGGTCTGGACACCTGCTCCGCTCCTCTTGTTTCTGAGAACATTTCAAACCCAAAGTGTGCCTTAGTCATTTGTAAATGCTCCCACATAGGTAGTTTAAGGCTGAGTGCCCTCAAGACCCTGAGGCGCAAAGGATCTTGATGATGGAGAAAGACACATATGGCACTGTGTGTGCTCCTGTAAATAAAACTGTATCAAATGTAAAATATTCTCATGGGCCAGCTCTTTCACTGCAAGTTCTTATTTATGGCCACGATGGTATTCGGCCATGGTGTCCATCTAGTGCGGTCTCCTGGAGCACTGCCTCCTGGTTTTCCTATGATTAAGAACAAAGGGCTCCCCCTGGTAGGATGTAGACCTGGAGGACACAGCTTGGCTAGCAATTCCTCCTATGTGCAGGGGAAAAGCCCCTGCTCCCTTTCTGGGCTGACACAGGTCCAGCTCAGGTCTTAGCTTAGAGACAGCATGCATACTGGATTTCAGCCCCCGCTAGCTCCTCAGCCAGGCACTTTGCACGGTGCACAATGTGCACCACTTAGCACGGTGGCTCTGGGCTGGAAGTGCGTCTGTGTCCTGAGGCATGCCAGAAACTACAAGCTAGGCCAGGAGCTGTTGCTCACGCCTGTAATCCTAGCATTCTGGGAGGTCGAGGTGGGTGGATTGCTTGAACTCAGGAGTTTGAGACCAGCCTGAGCAAGAACCATACCCAGTCTCTACTAAAAATAGAAAACTAGCTGGGCGTTGTGGTAGGTGCCTGTAGTCCCAGCTACTTGGAAGGCTGAGGCAGGAGCAGCCTTGAGCCCAGGACTTGTAGGTTGCTGTGAGCTAGGCTGAGGCTGTGGCACTCTAACCTGGGCTAACAGAGTGAGATTCTGCCTGTGGCTCATTGAGCAGGGCGCCAGCCCCATGTACCGCAGATGGCGGGTTCGAACCAGGCTTCGGCTAAACTGCAGAACAGAAAAATAGCTGGGCGTTGTGGCGGGTGCCTGTAGTCCCAGCTGCTCGGGAGGCTGAGGCAAGAGAATGGCTTAAGCCCAGGAGTTGGAGGTTGCTGTGAGCTGTGTGATGCCACAGCACTCTACTGAGGGCGATAAAGTGAGGGAGGGAAGAAAGGAAGGAAGGAAGGAGCTCAATGTGACCCATCTTTCTGAGAATCAGTTCTGCCTGAAGGCTAGAGAGAAACCTTTATTTTGATCATAAAACTTGACAGTTCTGGCTCGGCGCCTGTGGCTCAACGGGCTAAGGCGCCAGCCACGCACACCTAAGCTGGTGGGTTTGAATCCAAACCGGGCCCGCCAAACAACGACGGCTGCAACCAAAAAATGGCTGGGCGTTGTGGCAGGTGCCTGTAGTCCCAGCTACTTGGGAGGTGGAGGCAAGAGGCTCGCTTGAGCCCAGGAATTGGAGGTTACTGTGAGCTGTGATGCCATGGCCCTCTATCCAGGGTGACAGCTTGAGGCTCTGTCTCAAAAAAAACAACTCGACAGTTCTGATAACTGATGCTATATATATTAATAGAACAGAATGCTGAGTGTGAACAAACTTTTAAGAGAGAAAAGGAGCTTCAAAGGGTGCTGCTTAGGGCCACCCTTGCCCCCCAGGCCAGTGGGCAATAAGTTCACTACCCTGTGCTGCTGTGTGGGTTACTGCTTCAATGGAAACCTGCAGGAGGTTAAAGTTTTAGGTAGGTTAGGACTTGAACTGAATAAGCCAAGGGCCATTTGCCTGGAAGAAATCAAGTTAATTAATACTTTAGGCCTGGAGGAGGCAGGGACAGTACAGTATAAACAATAGTTTAGAAGGGTCTGGAATAACAGAGAAAGGTGCACTGCTATGGGGGTTTTGGTTTTGACTCAGCCTTGGTTAAGTACCTGCTTCCCAAAAGGCCAATTCTGTCAATGGCTTGGTCGATGGCTTTGTCTTCCCCTGCTGCCCTGGACAGCTCTGGAATGGTGGTCACGGTGATGATGGGAAGCAGCTGAGGATAAAAGAGCTTATTAAACAGATGTTGAGGCAACGCTCCTGCCCCAAGGCACAGCAGGGCCACGGTCAAAGACACATACTTCTCAGACTGTCAGTCCCTTTGTGGGAAGCAGAACAAGAATGTGAGGGTGACAGTACCTGCGTCTGGCCAATTCCATCTAGAACCTGTCACAATCTCAGTTTCTCATGATCTGGGAGGTCCTAAGAAACAATCTGTTTCAAGGAGGCACTGAAAAATTTCTCTCATCAAAACCTTTCACCATTTCAATAGATTCCCCCTTCTGTTGGCTACAAAGTAACCAGATTCCATGGAGAATTCTAGTAACATTATTAGATCTTTTCAGTTTTAATCCTCTGAGCCTTTCTCTTTCTTTTTTCATTTATCATCTAAACTAGAAATGTGCCCTGCTGCTTATCTGAAGAAGATTTTAGTTGTTTGAAGCTCTGTGGGTCAGGAATCAGGTCATCCAAAGACCCTGGACCATGGCTCCTGAGTCTAAAGGAGCAGTATAAAAGGGTCTGGAATAAACCTAGGAAAAGCAGTAAAAGGCTTCATGAAGAAGAATCCTATGGGTGCATTGCAATGGGGTGAGCAGGATTGTAGGCCCGTCAGAAATTACTGCTGGTGGCAGCTGAAGATGACCAGGAACTCTCATAGGACAAGCAGGAATGAGGCAAAAAGACAACCTCTCTGGTGCTCTGGGGGTACTGTCCCCTTCCTTCCCCTGTCCCCTCCCTTCCTCCACACCACACAAAGAGCTCTTCCTGTCCCCTCCACATGGGCACTGTCCCCATCCTTCCCCTGTCCCGTCCCTTTGTCCTCACCACTCAAAGGGCTCTTCCTGCTCCCTGATTAGGCTGGGCTCATTCCCATCACAAAACTTTTTCCTGTTCCTTCTTCCTGGAATGCTGTTCCCTGCTGTTGGCACCTTCTGAACAGGCAGGGCTCAGCTCAAATGGGATGCACCTTCACTTTCAAGGGGCCTCCTGGACCCCCCTGTCAGAGGCAGCCACCCTCCCACGCCCTGTCACTCTCTCACACATTAGCAGCTTTGATTGTCATCTCTTTCTGAAGTCACCCTGATTGCTGACGGCTTTATTTGCTGTTGCTTGTAAGCTTCATGTGGCCAAGAGGCTTATCAGTCCTAGGCATCTCTGTATTCCAAACACACAGTATACAGATTTTCTGTGTCCAGTCTAGCAGACATTTTATTAATTCATGGTATGATTTGCCAGGGCCTTCTTTGCTGAGATACAACTAATTAACCTAGATAGATACAGATTTATTTATTTATTCAAAGAACTAAGATCAGTTTTTGACTTGTCAGGAAATAGAAATGTAACAAGGAACTTGAGTCAGCAGGTCTGGGTAAATTTTGGCTTCAACTCAGGACCGAGGGCAAGCCACTCCAGCCTTGGCCGCCCCATCTGGGAAGTGGGCAGAAGGACAGTGACACGGATGGTCAGGGTGCACAGTGAGGAAGCCCACCAGGCATTGAGTGCATGTCATTTGTCTCAGCCTTGCACTGACCTCAAGGGTCTCTTCCTTTTCCTTCAGCAGACTGGTCTATGGTTTTACTGGTGATACCTCTGCATCCTGGAAAGATGTAATCATGGGATGTGGTCAGAACAAAGCTATCCATTGTATGCTTTTCATGGCAGATGAGGGCACAGAGGGGGCAGGGACAATCTCATGGTCTCATAAACATTAGGGCAAGGACAGAGCTCCAGAAGAACAGACAATAAGTACTGTTTGGTAAATGCCCCAAAGAGCATCCTGGTGATAAAGCCTGGGGAATAATTGGCACTGTGAATGAGGCCCTGAAACCACAGGTGGGCAGACCTCAGCCACTTCCAAAGATATGATTCAAGCAAGCCACCTTGCTTCTCTGGGTGCCACATTTATAAAGCAAAGTGCTAAAACCAGGGTTACTATGAGCACTGAGGGGGACAAGCTAAGAAAAAGGGTTTCAATGGGTGAGTCAGACACCATGCTTCTGAGAAAGGATGTGCACGTTGACATGTGTCCACTGCCTCCAGCTGCCCCAAGGCCCTGCCCTATCCCCCCCCCCCCCAATTTTTCCTCCTGTTGGTTAGTCAAAGCTCAAATATCTGTGTGCCTAGGGAAGTTTCAGGAACAAGTGAAACTGGCCAGAGGTAGGACAATAGGGAGCAATGAGGACTGTGGAGCCTGAAGGGTTCATGCTTTGGAGGAATAAGACCCTTTTGGGGATGGCTGAGCTGCATGGCGGCTCCTTGCCCCTGATGTTTATGTCTATGAGTAAAGACCAATTCTCACTCACATCAATAATCCTAGAACTCTGGGAGTCCAAGGTGGGTAGAATGCTTGAGCTTAGGAGTTCGAGACCAGCCTGAACAAGAGTGAGAACTGGTCTCTACTAAAAAGAGAAAAATTAGCCAGGCATCATGGTGAGTGCCTGTATTCCTAGCTACTCAGGAAGCTGAGGCAGGACAATCACCTGAGCCCAAGAGTTTGAGGTTGCTGTGAGCTATGATGACACCATGGCACTCTACCCAGACAGACTGAAACTCTGTCTCAAAAAAAAAAAAAAAAATAGACCTTTCCAGGGAACCCAGAGTTTGTTGTTTACGCCATTCACCCACTGACCCACCAGTTTGCAACCCTGGTCTAAAGTTGGCAGGGTTTGCAGGGAAATTAGCAAAGACTGGGGGCCATTTAGCACCCATATTAGGCTTTCTGAAGCTGAAAGAGGGTAGAAGAAATTGGAACCGTGGCAGGTCAGTGGGCCACTGGCTATGAACAGTGGAAATGCAGATGAGTCTGAGGTCAGTAATAACTACTGCACCTCTCTCTTCTCCCTACATGCTCTTTTTAGCTGCTGCGGAGACACTGCCCAGCAGCCTCCTGACTGCCTTCTCCTTGCCCAGGATGCACCTGCAGAGGGCTAGCAGGCGGCTGGGGCTTTCTGCTCAGGATCGCATTCTGCAGGGCCTCATTCTCCACCTGGATGGCTCGGAACACAGCAGAGGCCTCTTCTTTTCTGTCTTCAGCCTCGCAGACAGTTTTGCGGGTTGCAGACAAGGGTCTCTCTCGCCGGCTTCCAAGTCCTGGAAGCAGAAATCAGGAAGATGCTCCTTTAGATTATGTTCTCAGAGTGCAGCTCGAAATCTATTAAGACCAAATTGAAGAACATTCTGTAAAAAAACTGGCCCGTACTCTCCAAAATGTCAAGGTCGTAAAAGACAAAGAAGGCTGAGAAAACTGATTAAAAGCAATGAGGCAGACATGGAAACTGAATGCAGTGGTGGCCATAGGACTGGGTCCTGGATAGGAGAAAACTGCTGAAAGATTATTGTGATACTTGGGGAATATTTATAGTCTGTGGCTTAGAGAATAGTATTAATGCTAAATATTCTGAATTTCATAAGTGTACTGTAGTAATGTAAAATGTTTTTAGGAGATACATATGAGGTCAGACAATTAAGTTTACCAAATGGGCTTGGCACCTGTGGCTCAATGGGATAAGGCGCCAGTCATGTACACCTGAGTTGGTGGATTTGAATCCGGCCCAGGCCCGCCAAACAACAATGACGGCTACAACCAAAACATGGCCGGGTGTTGTGGTGGGCGCCTGTGGTCCCAGCTACTTGGGAGGTGGAAGCGAGAGACTCGCTTGAGCCCAGGAATTGGAGGTTGCTGTGAGCTGTGATGCCACAGCACTCTATTCAGGGTGACAGCTTGAGCCTCTATCTCAAAAAAAAAAAAAAAAAAGAATAGCAAGAGAATAAGATGGATTTCAATGTATTAGATATTGAGAAGAAAACAAGAATGATAGAGTATAACACAGATTTTAAACATGCAAAAAGAAGAAGATATAGTTGAAAGAAGATTAGGTCAGAGAGCATAATGTGTTATTTTTGTTTTAAAAAGAGAGGCATCTTTACCTACCTACAAGGCAGGTAGGTACAAAGAGATAAAAGGAAATATTTTTTTTGAAAGAAGAAAGAAAAAATTCAAACAGGGGATACAGGAATTTTAGAGAACACGCAGTCTAATTTATGTTTATCTTTTATTACAAAATTGTACATAGTGCTTGTTTTAAAAATTCAGATTACATTACATAGAAAATATTTAAACTTTATAAAAAAAAAAAAACCTTCATCTGGATCCTTCTTTTATCATATCCTCGCCTTCTTCCCAGGCTAACTACACAGTAAAAACTTGAGTTTGCATTTATGAGAGTGTGCATTCTAGTTTTGTGTATGCGTGTGTGTGTGCATTTACCTGAGACATTGATAACCTAGAAATGATTTTCTTAGAATTATTGGGTCTGTGACAAATAAAAACATGTGGAAATATTAAAACAATGGAAACTAACTTTTTCCAAGCATTGTTAGCCCTGTTAACTGATGTCAGGCCATAATATGAGAGCAAACCCCAAATTTCAATCGATCAGCCAAACAAGTTCATTTCTCACGTTGGTTCCATGTATAATACAAGTTAATGAGAGACTCTGCTCCATAAAGCCATTCAGCAACACCAGCTGATAGGGGTTTCACAGGATGTGAAGCTCAAATGTTGATGCAGGCTAAGGATAGCGGTGTAAATACAGATGAAATCTCGGTCACTCACCCACCACTCACCCCTGCTGCGCAGCCAACTTCCTACCAGGTCATGGACAAGTACGAGCGAGGCCCAGGGGATGGGACCACAGATTTAGAATGCGTAGTCTCTTTTCTAGGCTTCAGCCAGGAAGCAACACACTTCACTTTCCTTTACTGTATATTGGACAAAACCAGTCATATGTTCAGGCCTTTCTATAATGGAGCAGGATACGTTGGAAAGCACATTTGTAATCACCTAGCCGTAAATAGCATGCTGACTCCAAGTGTATCAAATCGCTAATACCCACATGTAATTTAGGGGCCCAGGATAAAGAACAGCAAAATAATAGTTAATTATCACAGTGTTGGTAGGTTAACCTTTGGTGATTGCAGAATTTTGTGACTACAATATATTAGTTTTCTTTAAAAATATTTCAACAGTTTCATATTGTAAGCATCCTAACTGTCTTAGTTCATTTTACGCTGCTGGTAACAGAACACGTGAGGTTTGTTTATTTATAAAAAACAGAAATTTCTTTCGCATCGTTCTGGAGGCTGGGAGGCCTCGGTCAAAGGGCCTACACCTGTGGAGGACTTCTTGCTGCATCGCCCTGTGGCAGAGGTGGAAGGGCAAGAGAGCACAGGCTAGACAGAGACGGGAAGGAGACTGAAATCATTTGTTTTCATCAGGAACTCATTCCTGGGAAGAGCAACGCACACCCATGCTTTGCCCTCATGCAGTAATCACGCATTACAGCTCCTACCTCCCAACACTGCTGCATTGGCGATTAAGTTGCCAGGACATGAATTTGGAGGAGACACATTCAAGTTTAAAGGGTCCCCAGGTGAGGGAGGTCTTGGCGAAAGGAATGAAAAAACCTAATGCAAAATCTGTGTCGGGGGAAGGAGGAACTCTGAGGACTTCTAATACCACTCCCCCCCCATAGACAGAAAACCTCTGGTTGTATTTATTGTCATGAAGCAGGAAAAAGTAGTTAAAAGTTATTTATTAGACATCAGCATTAAAAAGGGGGAATATGGAAAGTGTCAGAATGTCTCCAATTTGTTTCTCAAAATCTCAGACTTTAAGCAAGACCTCTGCCTCTAGTATCAAGAGACCTTTGGAATCTTGAGAATCTTTACCATGACCATTAAGCCTGGTATTTCCACACCTCACATAGACTTTCTCCCTTGGAGGCCAGTTTTATGATCTCTTGCACATACACACCTTGCATGACATTCTTGTGATCCTCCAGGTCCCTCAAACAGGGAGCCAGTCTTATGCTATAGGTCAGGGCTCAGTTTCTTCCAACAAATCACAACACTAACATAAAAAATTTCTCTAACAACCCAGAATGTATAGTGTAGCCTTCTCTATTAAAATCAGATTCTACAGGAAATAACATTAAACCTTAAAGATTATCTCACACTTATAAATTAAAAATAGTTAGAATACTTTTAGTCCTTTAGAAATATCTTGGTTTTGTTACCATATAGGCATTAACATAAATGTACCTTTATACAAACTTGATATTCAACCTAAAATTTATTGTATCTTATGCCAATATTGCCAAACTTTTTCTGCCTGTCTATTAAAGGTATTTTATAAGCACTTCAACGTATATAAACCCATTTTGTTCTATCAGGAAACTGACGAGTTTAGTGCTTATTTAGCAAGTGCCCACATTTAGCAAGTTACCTGTAAGAGACAAATCAGTGCTCAATTTTCTTTAACATTGACTTCAACTGTTTTATATTTGTTCAATAATTTTTATTAGATTCCTAATTGAGACTGGTGGCTTTTGGGCTTATCTTTCTTATTCTAATCATGTTTGAATTACAAAATATGAGGCTTCTAATGTTTTGTTTGTAGGAACATACATGGAGGCTTACTTCTACAGAAACAGGGTAACAGATATTGTATGTATGAATATAATTGTCCTCCAGTATTCACAGAGGGATTAGGAGGGTGGCACCTATGATTCAGTGGGTAGGGCGCCGGCCCTATCTAGGGAGGGTGGCGGGTTTGAACCTGGCCTTGACCAAACTGCAACACAGAGGAATTAGGTCCAGGATCTTTGCAGGTAGCAATATCTATGACATTCAAGTCCCTGACATTAAATGGTGCAGTATTTGCATAAAACCTATACACATCCTTCTGTATACTTTAAATCATCTCTAGATTATTTATAATTCTTAATACCATGCAAATGCTATATAGATAGATCTTATACTATATTTTTAAATTAATAGTATTTTGTTGTATTGTTATTTCATTTAGTTTTTAAAAATATTTTTGTTTTTAAAAATATTTTTGATCTGAAGTTTATTAAATCAAAGGATGTGGAACCCACATATATGGAGGGCTAACTGTACTACTGTTTTTGTCTGTTAATGTTTGATTATTGAATAGAATTTATTTACCCAGTGTAATACTGAGAAACAGTTGAGTATTTGTGCCAAATTTAGTCTATTGCAAAAGATGTTTTTTGAATAGACCAGTTAAAGCACATGTACATTTCTTCATCAAACTCACATTTAAAACATGCTGAATTAAATAACTGGGCATTGTAGTGGGCACTACTTGGGAGGCTGACACAAGAGAATCACTTGAGCCCAAGAGTTTGAGGTTGTTGTGAGCTGTCACGCCATGGCACTCTACCAAGGGTGGCGTGGTGAGACTCTGTCTCAGAAAAAAAAAGAAGAAAAAGAAAGAAAAGAAAAAGAAAAATGCTGAATTAACACTTCCCATTTACAGTGTTTGTGTGTGGCTCTTTTTTTCTATTTTTAATCACATCATTGTCATCTGATAGAAAAAAATGTTATATATGAAAATTTTCACTTATAAGCAAACATCATCATCCTATATTCATCTTTTTATAGACTAATTACCTTTTCTGACTACTATGTGCAATTGTCATTTTCTTACTGATGTAAAGAAATTCTTTGTGTGGGATGCTAAATAATCATTCCTTCAAAGATATCCACATCGTAGCCCTCAGAATCTGTACATGTGCTATTTTCTATAGCAAAAAGGAATATGTAGAATGTGACCAAATTAAGGATAATGGGAAGATTGTATAATCTAAATCAGCCCCAATTAACCCAAGGTCCTTATTTGAAAGATACAGGAAGGTGAGAGTCAGAGGTTATCCCATGACAGAAGCCAAGGGGGAGAAGATATGTGATAATGGAAACAGAGGTCTGAGTGAGGCAATTCTTGGATGGAGAGCTGGAAGCCAAACATTTAGGCAGCTTCTAGGAAGCTGGAAAGAGCAAGGAATGAACTCTCCCTCTTAAATCTCCAGAAGCAACACAGCCCAGTTTGCACCTTGATTTTAGTCTGTAAAATCCATACTTAGACTTATCAATGTAACGTAATTTGATTGTAATTTGTTTTAAGCCACTAAGTTTACATTATATTCATATAGCAGCAACAGGAAACAGGCAAAATAGGCAATTTGTCTTTCGCCAACTGACTTGTGTAATTAATTACTTTTCTAATTCTGTCCTTTAATTCTTGTTTCTGAGATTTTTTTTCTTCTTGATATAGTACATTTTAAAAATTGTATTCAAAGTCGATATTAAAAATATCAGAGACTTTAAGTGCATGGTATGATTTTGTACTTCCACTTGTAAAATTTGGTCTATCTGAATTTATTTTTAATGATGCAAGTAAGGTGGGAATGTAACATTACAGTTTTTTCGAATGATTAGAGGGTTGCCTCAGTATTTGCAGTCATGTGTTTTTTAACAATAAGGATTGTTCTGAGAATTGCATCATTAGACAGTTTTGTCACTGTGTGACATCACAGAGGGCTCTTAACGTACAGCCAGTTGGTGCCGTCTACTGCAAGCCCAGGAGATACGGCTTAGCCTATTGTTCCTAGACTAGCAACCTACACAGCATGTTAGTGTACTGAATACTGTAGGCTATTAAAATAACAGTGGTAAAGATTTGGGTACATAAACATATCTAAACATAGAAAAGGTACTGTAAGTGTATCCCATTATAATCTTCTGGGACCACTGTCACATATGCAATGTGTAGTTGCCAAAACATTACATAGCTTATGCTATACTTAACAATCTCTCTTTCTTCATTGATTTGAGATACTGTCTTCATTATTGTCTCATTTCAAGGGTTTTTATATTTATATCAGGTTGGGCTCTTTACTATATTTCATGAAATGGTCATCCAACACCTGCTCCAGGACAAGGCTGTTTTCACGAACGTAGCTTCATGATATTTTTTAATAGCTTAGAGTTCTGTTCTACTCTCATCGCATTTCTGTTTCAAAGATTTATTCGCTCTTCCCCCACGTTTGTTTTCTATAAGAATGGCTGTATAATTTTAAAGCACATAGCTATGAACTTCAGTATCACCACCATAGGAACTATAGAAACAAATAAAAAAAGAACCCTATTATGTTATTTCAGTTGAGATAGTGTTAACTTCATAGGTTAGTTTGGGCATGACATGACATATTTATAATATTAAAAAAAAGTTTGAAAAAAGTATACGATCTAATTTTAAGATTTACTATAACACTACAGTAAGTTAGTCAGTATGGAGTCAGTTTTGGAGAAAGGCTAGACACATAAACCAATATAACAGAATAGAAAGTCCAGAAACTGAGCAATAAAAATATGAGCAATTTCTAGCAAGTTGCAAAGGACATCCAATGGAAAAGGAATAGCTAGCTGAAGACGTTGAGTTGGAACAGCTGCACGTTGGTATGGAGTAGAATAAAAGAACCTTTCCTTAGTATTACACTTTACATGACATTAACTAAAAATGAAGTATATGTCTAAACTTAAAATGTAAAGCTACAACAATTTTGGATAAAAATATGAAGACAATTTTAATTGCATGAAATTAAGCAAAGAGTTTTAAAGCCCCTATCCATAAAACAGTTTTTAAAAACATAATTTTACCCTTTTAAAATTAAAACCTTTTTCTTTCTGAAAAATGCTTTACTAACAGGGTAAAAGAGAGGCTTTAGACTGTAGAAAATATATTCAAACTACATATCATACAAAGGACTTATTTCCAGAATGCATAAAGGTATATTTTAAAACTCTCAAAACTCAGTAGTAAGAAAGGAAATAATTTAATTCAAAAGGCAACGAATTTAAATAAATATTTTTAAAAAGGAGGATATGTAGATCAGAAATATCCACATGAAAATATGTTCAATATAATCAACTGTAAGAGGACAAATTCCAACTGTCTTTTATGAATAATGTTAATGATTGTGAAGAAATGGGTAATCACTGCAGTTCTCATTATGCTTAATCTGGTACTTATTTGCTTGCTATGTGACTGTGACAGATAAAATAAAACAGCATGAGCCACAAATTATATGTGTGGGAAATGCATAACAAGGGCATGTCAAGCTATGCACAGGGAACAGGATGTCCAGGGCAGTAGCAAAAGTTACTGACATTGACATTGGCTAGACATGTGACAGTAACAGTTCCAGTGACATGCACAGTGAGAAATGGGGCATATGTGTTAGCAGCAAATAGTTGCAAATATATGGACAATAAGTGAATCACTTAGCAAAGTAGAAATAGCTGAGGCAGAGACTAGTGACACCAATAAACAGCAGGTGTCAAATTATGTCTTCCCTACACCGAGAACAGTAACCCAGAAAAACAGTGGTGTCTATGCTTCCTGCACATGAGGCTGCACACTGTGACATGTTTTGTAACTTCTTCCTTGTAACTTGTCCCTTACCCTGCTTTGTTTGAATACCAATAAACACCCATTGGAACCTGGAATTGAGACTGCACTGCCACACCCTGACAGTGTCTGAGCCCCTAGGATATCAGCATTCGGTGGCATTACACCAAGCATCTGCATCTTCCCTCTGCAGCGTACGCCAAAACCCAGAGGCTCTATCCCACTGGGAGTCACCTCGATTAACCACTAGGAAAATTCAAACTAGAATCATAAAGAGATACTGCTACACACTTATTATAATAGAATGGCAAAAATGAAAAATTAAAATGAGATATGGCTAAAATAATGGCAAGTACAATTCTTAGAAGGATGTAGAACACCTGGAACTCTCATTCACTAGTGGTGAGAATCCAAAAAGGCATAACCACTTTGTGCATATTTCTCAATTTATTATTTGCTAATTAAATTTTTAACCCAATAGGCGTAGCTTCTCCCTGAAGATCATAAGTTTCTAGGTGTTGGTGATATGCTTTATAACTCTGATTACTCCAGAAGTCTATTTCTAGGAACCAGTGGACACACACAAAAAATTACTTTGGAAAATAATTATGAAAATTTATTATATGATTTAGAGATTGTTCCCACCTCACCAGATTCATAACTCACTGCTCGAGAGGAAGACAGTACAGCAGGGTAATAGAACAGGATGGGTATAATCCTACAGAGGAAGGGTTTAATTCCACAGAGCTCTAAGCAGGGCAACAAGAGGAATTTCTCAAAGTCACCTCCCCAAGAATTTGGGAAACAGAGTTTTTAGAGATAGTTTTGCAGGCCAAAGATTAGGCAAGTAGGTTTGTTCGCTGACTATGTTTGGGGTAAAATAACTGGGGTGTAGAAATCATCCTGGGGTGTCACCTCAGTTCCTGGGATCACAACTCCAGCTCAGTCAGTTACTTGATCTGGGCCGCAGGTCTTAGAATGTCATCCTATCCACTGGAAGGTGGGGCTGGGAAGATATCTCAGAAACTAGCCTTAGGCTTTACAAGTGTGTTATGAAGAAAATTCAGACCCTTCATGACTACCTGCTATATGTCTCTAGAGTGGCAATTATGGGCACCAACTAATTATTATTATAATTTTTAGGTAGTCCTGTTCTGCCACAAAGATTTGGGGCCCTTGCATCAGTTTTCACTTTGCACCCCATTATTAATTTGCAAGGGCAGCTTCAAGATGGCAATTGCGAGTCTAATAGTACATGAGAGTGCAAGGGAAATGTAAGAATACACCTCTAAACCAGGTTCAATCAGCATTTCTTTCATAATCCCTCATTTTTTTGATGTTAAAAGCACAAATTGAAAATCACTATTTGTCCTATTTCACATCTGAAATATTCAGAGTAGAATAATAATGGCTTTTGTGTCAAGTGGGTAGGTGATTGATTTGAGTGCTTAATTCACTGGGTACCACATCACTCGGGCAGCAACAAAGGAAAAAGCAGACTCACTGATTATTTTTGCCACTTCTAACTCAATAGATGCTTGGGAGGTCTCTAGAGTAAAGCTGCTCAAATGATGAATAGGGATTTCCACTCTCTGAATCCTATCTGTGGATTTTAGTATTCTAACCATCTCTAATTATTTCCTTCTATCCTTCATTTATAAATCTTTAAGGAAGAGGTAAATATACAATCTTCTAGGTGAACATTAAAAAAAATGAAAGAAATGAACATAAAGCAGATACCACTAACTTTTCATGAAGTTGCTGAAAATAAAAAAAGCAGGTGAAAGCTTTGCTTTATAGCCTCTCCAGCAAAGTACAAGTAAGCTCTTTGAACTGTAGGCATGACAGTGACTTGGAAATAAGGTGTTCAGTGAAATTTTAGTGGCACCTAATCAAATAAGAAATTCAACCCACTATAAGCGTGTGTCAAATAGAAGTCGACTGATTTTAAGCAAGATGTGTACTTCATGTTCATCAGTAATAACCACTGAAAGTTAATTTCAAATGCTGATAAGATTTGGAGAGCAAAATATTTTGGCAATCTGTTTATGTCTTTTGGAAGAAGACATACACTTTACACTTCTGGTGCCAAAAAAACATAAATTAAACACACTATAGCTTCTTTCTTCCACTATTTACAATTAAAACTCTGAATAAAGATGGACAGTGCCTGTGGCTCAGCAGGTAGGATGCTGGCCCATATACAGAGGGTGGCAGGTTTGAACCCAGCCCTGGCCAAACTGCAACAAAACAATAGCCGGGCGTTGTGGCATGTGCCTGTAGTCCCAGCTACTCGGGAGGCTGAGGCAAGAGAATAGCCTAAGCCCAGAGCTGGAGGTTGCTGTGAGCTGTGATGCCATGGCACTCTACCAAGGGTGATAAAGTGAGACTCTGTCTCTAAAAAAAATAAAATAAAAACTCTGAATAAAATCCACAATTCGCCTCTTAAGGACTCTGAAAAGCTAAAAATAGCATAGGCATTGGTGCCGGAAACTAAAACATGAAGAATAATCTGCAACCAAATCAAGTAATTCCCCCCCCACACACCTTTTCTTTATTGTCTTCCATCTTGAGCTGAAGATAATCACTGGTGTAAAACTGCATAACAGATGCAAGCAGAAAAACTCTTTGCTATCCCGGCCAGAGAATGGGGGTAAGGAGTCACCAGGGTAGGGGAAGGCTCACTATGGGGTTTCTCTCATTGCTGTTGTCCCTGCCACAAAGGCGGCCTCAAATGTACAGCCTCAATGGGGCAGTGGTAGCGGACCTAAAACCCTAACAGAGAACATATTTTGACTAGAAGGACTAGGAAAATAAAACCATGAATTCCAAAGAGGGGCAAGGTGAGGACCCCATCATTTTTCTTTCTTTTTGTATCACTGTTGTACTCCAAGGTACACCCAGTTTTGCAGAAATGAGCAAGCAATAAAACTCTGACAGGTCTATATTTCTATCCAGAGGACAGGTAAAAGGGATCCCTGGAAACTGGAGGGTGTGTGAAGAGATGCTATAGAGAAAAGGGCTGAAGAAGAGTCCCTGACACTTCATGAAATGACACATGTCCCAGACTCTCCCCTGAAATGCATGTGTGGAACAGACCCAAGGCATCATCTCAAAGCCTCTGAGAACTGAACTTCAATATAAACTGAGATCCTAGGACTAAGAGACACACACGCATGGGAAAGACCTGAAGTAGTGATCAAACGCTTCGCGAATTGAACTCACGTTGGAACCACCCCTTGCAGAAGGCGAGACAGGTTCTGTGATCTAAACTTAATTAGGTCAATTTACTGATAAAACAAACAAAATGTACTTACTCTAGGGGATTTTAACAAGACTCAGATTTCCACGACATAATATATGAAATGGTTATGGTACGTTCCAAAATTATTTGGCGTTACAGAGGACCAAGAAAATATAAACTGTTCTCAAGAAAAAAACTAACCAACAAATACAAGCCTATAGATGACCTAAACTTTGGAGGAACAAAGACTTTAAAGCAGCCATTTTATTCATGCTCCATGAGGTAAAGTTAAACGATCTTAAATTAATGAAAAATTACTATTTCTCAACAGTTAGATAGATATTATTATTATAAGAACCAATGGGAATGTTAATAAAAAAATTTACTAAGGAGAATGTTTTCTGTCGTAAAATATCTCAAGAATAGAAAAACAAGTATGCCATTTACTCAATACTAATTTGAAACTAGTAGATGAACAAATATAGGCCCACATGAGAGGAAAATCACGATTAAATTTAAGAGAGGGGAGCACAGTAAGCTCCAAACTAATAGATATCATGAGTTAGAACTTTTGATATTATATATTTTTAAATTTAATTTTTATTAAATCATAATGTGTACATTTATGGGTTACAGTGCAATGATTTGATATGCAATGTGAAATGTTTGAATCAAACTAATTAATATAACCATCACCTCACTTATGTTTGTGGTAAGACATTTATCATAGACTCTTAGTTGTTTTGAAATGGACCCTTACATTGTGTTCATTAGGTGAGATCCCACCAAATACCCTCCCTCCACTCATCCTGCCCCCTCCCCTTCCCTCCTCTGCCCTCTTTCTTTCTGGACTATCTTTGTGATTTATCATTGGTATGAGTATGTAAGTGTATCTATAATGGTTTCATAATAGTATTGAGTACGTTGGATACTTTCTTTTCCATTTTTGAGACATTTTTTCAAGAAGAATATTTTCCAGGTCCATCCAGGTAAATATAAAACATGTGAAGTCTCCCTCTTGTTTTTTTTTTCTTTTTTCTTTGCTACATAGCTTTCCATGGTATACATATACCTCCATTTATTTATCCATTCATGGGTTGATGGCCATTTAGGCTGCTTCCTTGACTTGGGTATTGTGAATTGGGCTGCAATAAACATTTTGGTGCAAATATCTTTGTTGTAAAATGATTTTTGTTCATCTAGGTAGATACCTAGTAATGATACTGCAGGATCAAATCGTAGGTTAACTTTTTGTTCCTTGAGAATTCTCCACACTTCTTTCCAAAAAGGCTGCATTAGTTTGCAGTTCCACCAGCAGCGCAGGTGTGTTCCTTTCTCAATACATCCACATCAACATCTGACGTTTTGGGATTTTGTGATATGGGCTCATCTTACTGGTGTTACAGAGGCCATCTACAGCAAACCTACAGACAATATCATAATGAATGGAGTAAAACTGAAAACATTTCCACTCAGATCTGGAACTAGACAAGGATGCCCAGTGTTACCACTGCTATTGAATATAGTAATGGAAGTCCTAGCCATGGTGATCAGGCAAGAGAAGTGGATCAAGGGTATTCAAATGGAGTCAGAGAAGTCAAACTCTCATTCTTGGAAGATGACATGATTTTATACCTGGAAAACCCCTGGGACTCATCTACAAAGCTCTTAGTAGTGATCAAGGAATAATATATTTTGATTTTTATTTTACAATTAGTTTCATGATAAAACAGGGCTTTAAATATTTTTTAAATATTTTTAAATATAGAACTTCACTTTCAAAACATTATCATGTCTCTATAATTCAAGAAATCAAGCTAAAATATTTTAGCAAATAGAATTTTAATGAAAAAATTCTAAGTTATGAGTCAGAGGACAGAAAAGAAAATAGTTGAGACAGTGGTATCTTAGATATCCAGAATAAACTCTTTCTAAAATAAAAAAATAAACTAAACTAGGAATCTAGATAAAATTGAGCAAAATTGAATGTATGATTAATCTTGCATTGGAAGAGGGAGATTTTCAGGGATTGAAAAAAAATACCTAACCTGAAAGAGCTTTGACTTATAATGAATGAGTCTGCCAACCTTGCTTCTAATGAGCCTTCAAACTGAAAATTAATTATTAACATTAACTATCGATTACTAACCCAGTGAAAGCAGTAGAGATCTTGGGAAGCATTTACTGGAGAGTTTGACCTAAAACAACTGCTTAAAGTTGATATTCTCAAAAAATGAGAGACTAGATTTGAATGAAAAAATCTCATTGATAAGGAGGAGATAACAACTATGTTTTGTTTGTTTGTTTGTTTTTTCTATCTGAATGTGGGCTCTGGCTTGGAAAAAAATAGTTCACTGAAATCATAACCACAGGCCTGGCTGTTACACCAGATTGAGCTCTAAATTTATATATACTACTTGTATTATTATGAAAACTACAAGTTGAAAAATGAAAATCAAAACTAGATCTGTTAGTAACTTTCCTGTGCTACCTAGAAGCAAAAAAATTAAACTTTTACTGGGAGAAACTTACCTTCTTAAATGCATATATGATTCTGATAGATCAATTTCCATCAATCTTTAGTAAGTGATCCAAAATTTTAAAGATATATTAGGGAAAATATCAGGAGGATTGTCATCATCAATTAAAGAGCACAAAAGAAGAGGCCAAGACATTTAGAAAATAAAATAAACAAATTATTTTCTTCAAAAGCACACAAAATCCAATGCTTAATTCTAACAACTAAACTTACACAATATTGTAGTGATTCTGTAGAATGATAAAGACAAAAACCAGTCTGGTGTTGTCAGATCAGACTGGTGGGAATACTTTGTCCTGGTTTCCTACACAGCAGAACAATTTCTTAATGAATGATTTAAAATAAAAATTATGCAAATGATTACACTAGCCACTCTTCCTCTGTAAACAGAGCCTAAACACATTCTGCTACTCAGAATCTAATTGTTGAAAGACTTCAATGTGAAGTTTTATCAAGAAATCTACAAATTTCTGCCATTGGCAGAATCTAATATACTGAAAGGAAGACAAATCTGTAAAATATTCTGCAAAATGGATACATAATTTTATGATTACTCCTGTAATTGTGCCAAAGAGGCCTCCTGGACCAGACTATGGGGACATGGAGAATTCAAAAGAATTATTCGACGTTCAGGATCAATATGGTCTTCTCGCTCTGGGAGGGATTCATACACTCCTGACCCAAAGTTCCTTCCCCAGCATTCATCTTCACCCTGGCTGCTCCTATAGGCTCATGTTGCCAGAGGCTATTGCCACTGTCTATTCATCCAAGTACAAAGGCATTGGTATCTACAGGTTTACCAATGCTGTCATGCTTGTCTATCATCCATACACTAGGAACCCCAGGCTGTTTGGTAGATGTATACACATGTTGGTAGAAGATATAAAAATCATGGTGTAGGATCTGAGGTGGTGTGTTCCTAATGTTAGCACTGTCAACACTAGATACTTGCCTGTGGGCATGTGGTTGGTTGGCTGCCTGATTTTCCTACCAGAAGAAAAGTGACTGATATTTTATACATTTTAGATGAGAAAGTTTTTCATTTATTTTTTAGCACAGTGTGACATTTTCCTTGGGTTTTTTTTTTTCTGTCTCAAGTGAGATGTCAATGGTGTTAAGTAAATAAATATTAATATATCCAAATGCTGTGACCAGATAAATCATACTACAAACAACAACAACAAAGGAAGAATGGAAGAAGGAAGCGGGGGAGGGAGGAAGAAAGAAAGGAAAGAAAGCAGGCAGGCAGGAAGGAGCAGCTCATGACAAACAACATCAGACCTAGAACAAAATCTCCACAAAACAAAAATATTGTAAAAGAATTGAGAAAAATAACTGAAAATATATGATTTTCTATCAAGGTAAAATATTATTCAAAGGAGACATAGAAATAAAGATATTTTCAGATAATCAAAATTCAGAGACTTGTTAATCTGACTAAAGTACTTTTAATAGAATTACCCTAAAGAAAGGGGAAGTTGAATGCAAAATGATGAACTGAGTTGGAACAAGAAAGGATAAACATAAAACCTGAAGTATATATGGATAAATATAAGTAAACATTGGATAGCTTAAAATAGTGAGTTTTATCTGATTTGAAATTAAATATTTTAAATAATATACAAAAGGATAAATCAAATTAAATCATTATAAGATTAGCGAACTATGAATTATTTCCAAATCAGAAACTGAAAAAGAAAAACAAAACCTCTCAATCTAAAGGAATATACTAAATGTAGAAAAAAGAGAAATACAAAAAATTAGGGGAAATAAAAATAATACATATTTGTTATGAAATAAATACAAATGTAGAGTGCACACTATAAAATTAAATAAGTTAAAGATATCTGTTAAATGGCAGTAGTTTTCAGAGAGTAGTTGTTAAAAACAAAATGTCTCCTGCATATATTTTTACAGATATATGTCTAAAACACAATGGGGAAGAGATAGATATTGAAAGTATGGAAAAACATATACATAGTACATAATAACCAAAATAAAACTTGCATAGTTCAATGAATAAGTAAAAATTTCCGTCACCCTCAATATTAATAAACTCAGGAAAGGACAACTAAATCATGGAATATTTTGACAGTGGAACTCCATACAGCAGGATAAACAAATTAACCAGAGCTAGAATTTGAATTACAACCCAAGTTGCTGAAGGATAAACATAAATTATGATATTTATATAAATATGTAAAAAATTACAATTTTTTTCCTTTTAATGGAGATGCAGGGAAATAAGTATTTAATATGGTATAATCAATAGATGTTTAATGATTTCTTTACCTGGGTGAGTGAGCACCCAAGTAATATTATAGTTTTCTTTATCTATTTTTTTACATGTCAATAACAAATCAGAAGAACAATGAAATAATGTGAAAAGAACAACATAGACTTTATAATATGAGGGGTTTCTTTGGCTGATATAATCCTTTTTCTGGGAATGATAATATTACCTTGCTTTTTTTGCGTAATGAAAGAATAAATCATTAGTGTCATCATAGGATGGATTTGGCAACAGCATTTTTTGCCCTCAACCCCAGATGGCAGAACCTTGTCTAATTTGTAAATTCCAGGATATATTGCTGTCCTTTTGAAGATGTTCTATTATTTATTTTCCACAGATGTTAATGTTATTCCAGTTTGTCTTCTCTAGGTAATTAGGGTACTTTCGAATCCAACTCATTATTTACTGGGGTCTTATAAATCTTTCTACGGCTTCAACTGCCTTTCTAGATGTGAACCTAACTCCCAAGGGTCTTTATTCTCCCTTCCTCAACAACTCTCAAGACATGTAGTCGAAAGAGAGCCAAAATCTTTATCTTTCTAATTTCTAGTCCAAATTTTACCTGCACAGATGAAAGCAGAGCATTACTGCTGATGTAGAAAGTACAAAAATAGTGCCTATTATATGCGTGTGTACATATACACATACACACGCATATACATGGATGTAAGTATATGTAAAAATTTATGTGTAAAATGTGTATTTCATATTTTCTACTAGGTATAGTATTTATGCTACATGAAATTTGTATGTAAATATAAATTTATGAATTCATTTTATGGGTATATATCAATACATTTTTACAATTATCACCTAAGTTTAGTTCAGTTTTGTTTTCTTTTAGATTTTATACTCCGTGTTGGTAATACTACAGGCAGAGTTTGTAGTCATGGAAAAGATACTTCCTTTCTTCCAAGCCTCTTGCCCCAAGAAGATTTTTACAACCCTTACAACCCTTTGAAGATTTTTACATTAATATCACCATGAGTGATGAATATAGCAGATATACCTATGTGTGCATACATGTTTCCTTGTTCTTCTTGGCTTTTTTCTATTAATTAGATTCCTTCTTACTATGAACATGTGAGCATGCTGTGACATCAGTTTGTTAGGCCTATGTCCAGGACCCTGCCCACACAGGCAGGTCTGTATTACCCAGGTTGGACCAATGAAAGAATCTCATCATTCTCAGTAATTGTTTCAAGCAAGGCACGTGACTCAAGCTAGTCTGAGTCTTTCCTGTGACTTATCAGTGAAATATCAGAATGAATAGCTTCTCTAACCCAACCTGGTCAAGTCTGTGTAATACATAGGGCCACTGATAGCCACTGGGCCTGCTAAGAAAAGAGAAAGATTAAGAGACAAAGAGAAAGGCAGAGACAGAGAGAGAAGCCTAATGACAACTGAGCAATGGGCCCAGTATGCAAGCAGACAGAACGAAACTAGAAGATATAGATGGAGCAATCTGGCAATTGTGTTAGCAGCCAGTCTCAAATTTGTTTCCCTGCTACATCTGCCGCTATGGAGTTAAAATGTAGAGTTTGCTAAGCTTTCTGTTTTCTTTTCTGCCTCCTTTGAAACTGCAGTTGCTAAGTTACTGGAGTGGAAATAAAATTCACTGTCTATAGCATCACTTATCAAAGTTACTTGGAGTAGCTAGTTTTAACTACAATGTCAATAGTGAAATTCATTTGACACTGAAGGGAAAAAAAATAAAAGATAATTTTTTCAAAATCAAACTGCGATGGAAGCTACTTTAACCAAAATTTTGGTCAATAGTTTTTATTACATTACCTACTGAGGCAACTCGAGTTTGGCCATGTGAACAAGTTCCATAATCAGAGGTAAAAATTATTAAGATTTTTGTGTGTGTGTGTGTATTTATAAATGTATTTGTGTATATATACTTACATTGTGCTATATGTACATAGTATCACATTGATTTATAAAGGCATACTCATGAATTAAGTACATAAATATGAATTCTGTTCTTGTTCATTTAGTAAATTTTTGGTGTAAAAGCTAGGTTATTAAAAAATAAAAACTATTATTGGTAAATTAAAATGTCTCCAAATTATCAGTATATATTTTTGCTTGCATTTTATTAGTCATCTTTATGATTTTAAGGTGTCAGGGTTTGACATCAAGGTTGTGAAACTATAAACCAGTCAAAAAGAATGTGACCTGTGTTTATGTAATTTTTGATAAAATTGGGGATTATTGTTGGTCTCATGAAAATAGCTAAATTTTCTCAGTTATCAGCAAAAACACCTACATGTTTACCTGTAAGGTTCTTACTTAGTTGAATAGCTATTATTCACAGGCTATAAAAATGGTAAACAGGAAAATAACACAATAATTAAAATCTAGGATAACTGATAACTGATAACTGCTAAAATAATTGAATTAAGTAAATATACATTAAAAAAATGCTTTTGACAGACAATTCAATTCTTTCTTTCTAAGTTTTCACCAAGATTTGGGATACTGAGAGTTAAATTCTGACAATATATATAATTTTACTAGAATCAAAATATATATGAAATATAAAAAGATATATATTTTAATGAAAGATTATAAAAGGACATAAAATCTGTTCTTCATTAATAAAAAGTAATTTTGTTGAATTCACGAGTTAAAGATTGATTCAAACTAGAGAATTAGAAAGAAAATTAAGACAAGATAAAAAGGAGCCAATAAGTAGAAGAAAGAGATGTAGAGAAAGCTATGTGTATGAAGATGTGCTTCTGATGTTGCTGCAATTGCCAAGGAGCTCTTCTTTATAAAATATTTACCAGGCCAATTTGTCAAATGCTTTCCCCATTCTCTCTTCTAGAATTGTTTTTATTGTTTCCGGTTAATTTGAGGGTACAAAGAATTGCGTTATAATGTTGGCATTTGTTAGATAGAATCCCTCTTATAATTGTGTACTGCACCCGACAGGTGTGCCACACACCTAAGCCTGTTGTGTTAATCTGGATGGAACTGAAATACATCCTTCTTAGTAAAGTATCTCGTCTAAAATTTTTATTGTTTTGTGTCTTAAATTTAAATCTTTTATCCAGCAAGAGTCAATGTTGAGAGTTGAAGGTCCAATAATAAATAAATGGGATGTGATCAAGCTAAAAAGCCTCTGTTTAGCTGAGGAACCACAACTGAAGCAAACAGCCTTTGGAATGGGAGAAGATATTTGCTTGCTATGAAGCTGACAAAGGGCTGATAACTGTAATCTACACAGAACTCAAGTAAATCAATAATAAAAGAGCAAACAAACAATCCTATTTGTAAGTGAGCAAGAGATTTGAACAGAAACTTCTCTGAAGATGACAAATGGCCAACAAACATGAAAAAACACTCATCATTCCTAATAGTCAGAGAAATGCAAATCAAAATCACTCTGGGATATCTCCCAAACTCCAGAGAGATTAGCTCACGTTATAAAGTCCTGAATCTGCAGATACTAGCATGGATGTGGAGAGAAGGGAACCCTTTTGCTCGGCTGGTGAGTTTGCAAACTAATACAACCTCTATGGAAAGAAATATTGAGGATTATCAAAGAACTAAAAATTGATCTTCCATTTGATCCTGCAATCCCATTACTAGGTATCTAACCAGAAGAACAAAAATCATTTTACCGTGAGAGGATTTGCACATTGTTTATTGCAGCTCAATTCACAATTGCCAAACATGGAAGCAGCCCAAGTTCCCATCACCCCATGAATGGATTAATAAACTGTGGTATGTGTACACCACGGAATACGACTCAGCACTAAAAAAGACAGAGACTTCTTATCTTTATATTTACCTGGATGGAGTTGAAGCACTCTGTTGGGAAAAGAGGAGGAGGGAAGGAGATAGGTGGGATCTCACCTAATGTGCACAAAGTGGAGGTGTTCAGCCCACTCCCTGAACAAAGGGCTCAACTACAACTTGCACTTTACCTTAGAAATGAAAACAATCTAACCTAAACCTTTGTGCCCTCATATTAATCCGAAATGAAATAAAACAAAAATAATGTGTTTTTGACGTAGATGGTTAAATGAAAGGAAATAATTTTGTATGGGAAAGGATTTTGTATGGTAAAGTTTTGTACTAAAATAAAATGACCAGTTATTTAAGAAAGGGGAAGTTTATGACATAACAGAAGGTCCAAGCATGACATAAATGGCCTATATAAGTTGTCATATGCTTTTCAAAGAGAATTTATGAGAGAATTTCATACTTGATCAAGTTTACTATGATAAAAAATTTGGTCAAAATAACAAGGTTTTCTAAAAGTATTGATTTGCTTTTAATTAAATTATAAAATGTTTTGATTCTAATTCTACAATCTGCTTCTTTTGAAACTTCTCAGATACTACTATTATATTTTATTTGTTTAGATTTTTCTCCTCTTGCAAAGTCTGGGATGATAATTCTCTTTCATCCTTTTTCATTGGCTCCTGTGTCTTTCTCCCTTCCATTTCTAAGTCTATGGCCTAATATTAAAATTTTTTTATCTTAAATGTTTAAAAATGAAATATTTTTTATCAGTATAACTTAATACAAAACTTGACTTTTCTTTGTATGTCTCAATTATTCAGTATGGTCAGAAACTTTATATGCTATTGCTAAGAGATATTTACTGCCCTATGCAAGGTTTTAGTTTTTCTTATTAACATTCCTTTATGACATACTATATATTTTAAATGTTTTAATTTTTACCAAAGGCATCAGAAGCAAAAGACATATAATACACTATATACTCATCACTGTAGACACTCTTCGTATATGCAATTCATTCAAGTACTCTTTTAATCATATGTAACTTCCAAGTTGTCTAAATGGATTGACCATTAATAAAAAAATCTACCATAATACAGTAGGGTTTTATTTTACCTTTTGGTAACTGGCCTAGAAAAAAGAGATTTTGTGTTATTAAGTTTTTGATTACTTGAAAAAAACCCTGAATTTTAAAAAGGTGAAATTTTTGCATCCATGTAACTTTCTGTATTTCCTTCAAAGTTTTTGATTATCATTTTTGTTAAGAAAATTGCTGTTATTTTACATCAACCTGTGATTCTACTTTGACCAGACGGTTGAGCCTTTTGATATCTTTGATAAACATTCTTGAATCAATGTTATATCAAATAACATCAAAGCTATATCAAATTTTGCCCACTCACTCTTACACTATACAATTACATGATCTTAATTCATGGGTATCTAACACAAAAGTCAAATTCACTAAAACCTTATTTTCAGACCTGAGAGAAGACAACAATCCAAATAAACTGCTTTCATGAAACAAAGGACCAGGCCTGCATTCAGACACATTAAAACTCATTTAAAAATTTTTATTCTATTTAAATTAATATATATTCATTACAGGATGCTTTAAATATTTAGCTAGTTGTGAACTTCCTTTTCTTGTCATTTTCAGAATTAGACATGATTTATGAACTTTTTGTTTAAAATATAATTAAATAAAAGGACCACAAAAACATTATGATACAAAAGTCTCTAAATTCTCAGGCTCAGTTATGTTTTGTATCACAAGACATTATAGATAAGTTAATTTTTTAACCTTACTTTTGTCAGTTTTGTTTTTTCTATTATGTTACCTAAAAGATTTTAAAGGATTGATGGTGATTAAGGTTCCTCTTTCACAGAAGATGATACTCAGAAATGGGCAACAGAACCAAACCTAGATTGGAGATTATATCTGCCATGTATAATCCAATGAGGGCAGGCTTATTTTAAAAAATGTTTTTTTAAAAAATTCAAATCTGTGCACTAAAGAAGCTCCCTAAGGTCCTGGACTAGAAATCTCCCAGAGGCTATCCAGGTTTTGGGTGGGTCACCCATTACCAAGTATAACACTCACACGATTACATAAACATCACCATTCATCATTAGCAACTACCTATACACAGCTCAGCATACCTCCCAGTAGTCAACTTCTGTAAAAAGAAAAGATATGCCTTCACATTGGTGAGATAGCACATAAATGTTCCATGCAGACAACACGTCAATTTGGGATAGCTTAATGTGAATAAGAGCTGAACATGAGATGCAATACCTAATAGTGCAAATTCCTCCACACTCTCTACACTATTAGAGTATGGGCATTTGATTAGACAGGGGAACATAACAACTTCATAACAGCTAGAACTTAAATTGCATTTTTGGAAGCTGGGTGGCTGTGTAGTGCACACTTGTGGCTTTATTTCCTCCACATGTGGACTGGAACTGTACCATAAGGAGACCTTTCCTTCCAGGCATTACACATAAAACTCTGCCCACAAGGACCCAATAATATAAAGACTCTGAGAAGTTGCTTTCTCTGGTCTTTGACTTGCTAGAGATGGTCCATAAGTATGCTATTTCCTGGAACATTAACTGTATTCACCCAAGTTGCTGATCTTGTCTAATTCACAGCTGAAGCACTTAACCATACATTCATACACACACCCAATTCTGTGTGCTTCTTAATCCAAGATACTCTCCAAAGGAGGAAAATGATTTTACAAAATAGAATGACCCTGTATACACTAGTTACAGCATAGGATGGGACCTATGCCTTAGTGAGAAACACCTGTTGTACACATGTTTCAGATAAAATAAAAGATAATAAAGTTTTAAATTACTTAAAATGGTTATATTACTTAACCATTAATGGTTATATAACTTAATAATGGTTATATTCTTTACATATGCATTAAACTATGTTTCATTAATAAGCTTAATGATTGTATTTTAATAGCACTTGCTTTTGTTGTTTTTGCCTATATTGTAGATGTGAATAACATACACAAGTCACTGCCAAGAAACATAAGTCAATATAAGGATAATAGATGTAATGCCCCCTTGTTTCGGACTCAGGGTCCATTGCAGAAAAATGGGCAGAAAGATTATAAGAGCTGAGAAACTGGCTAACTTGAGGGGAAAATGCAAGGTCCCCCTCATATTAGAAAAACACTGTGTCAGCCTAGACTGCTCAGCAAAATTAGTACAAAATAGATTAGGCAGGTGCCAAGATTACTGGGCCAGGGAAAAGTGCCCAGTGTTTTCTTGGGTGCCTCAGCATTTTCTTGCTTTGAAACAGTTGACACAGCCTGCCCCGACTGCTTTAGAGCTGCTCTGGTTGTCCTATAATGCCCTTTAGCTAATTATGTTACTAAAATCCCCACCTAGTCAGAAATTGCAATATCATTTACATACCTGCATGATCTGTTTCACTACAAACAAACTAAGATACAATACAAAACCTTTGCCTAATTCATTGGAAAGAGACATTAGTCTTATCATGGCTGGGATGGGAACTGCTATGAGAATAGCTGCTCCCTGGGCACCTTTTGTTTATCATAATGTCTCCATAAAAACTTGTCTACCCAACTAAAGGTTCTGGCCCAGACTACTAGAAATAATTTAACTACACTTCAGACTTCCCTAGATTAATTAGATAATGGATAACTGATTAAGCTTAGATTATTGTCTGAAAAGGTTAGTGTTTGTGTAATAATCAATAAAACTTGCTGTGATATGTCAATATCAGTGGAGGAAATTTGAAAAGCTACACAAAATGTACTGTGTATAGCAAGCTACATGGCTCCAGAGTTTTGGCCAAGGTGTTGCCTTGGTGAAGACAGTATGGAACTCAGTAAAAGTTTTTACCACCTGTTACCTGGTTTCTTCTGCTATGAGTGCCTTTATTTTATTTTATTTATTTATTTATTTATTTATTTTTGAGACAAAGTCTTACTATGTCACCCTTGGTAAAGTGCTATGGCTTCATAGCTCAGTAACCTCAAACTCTTGGACTTAAGCGATGCTCTTGCCTTGGCCTCCCAAGTAGCTGGGACTACCATAATGCCCAGCTATTTTTTTGTTGTTGTTGTAGTTGTCATCGTTGTTTAGCAGGCCTGGCCTGGGCCTGGATTCAAACCTGCCAGCCCCAGTGTATGCGGCCAGTGCCCTAACTGCTGAGCTACAAGCGCCGAGACTATGAGTGCCTTTATTGACAGTTTTATTACTGTTAATCTTTGGTTCTTTCTTGTTTTACCTACTTGTAAAGTTTGTGTCTTCTAGATTATAAAAATTCCTTGTAAAAGCTTCTATATCGGCCTGCCAGCTGATCTAGACCATGAAAGTGTCCTGCTATGGGCCTCTTAAATCAGGCAACCAAAAATTTTTACTTTTTCCCTAATAGACAAGGTCAACACCCCTAAATCAGCATGAAGAGGCTACATAAGGGAGACCTTTGTCCTTTGACAACCCCTTATAATTAAAGAATATATAATCTCTAATAAGGGGAAAATGAGATAGGGAAACAGCAGGTTCCATTTGATAAAGATGCATAGGACCACAACCAATGTCTCTGATAAAACAAGAAGAGGTAGAGAAGCCAGCTACAACCAAAATGGCCCAGCAAAAACCCATATAGCTAAGGCAGTTCTTAGTAATAAAAACAAAGCCGGGGGGATTTTAGGCTATATTACAAGGACATAGTGGTCAAGACAGCATGGTACTGGCACAAAAATAGAGACATAGATACTTGGAATCATATAGAAAACCTGGAAATGAAACCAACAACTTACAGCTATTTAATCTTTGATAAACCAAACAAGAGTGTTCCCTGGGGGAAAGACTTCCTATTAAATAAATGGTGCTGGGAGAATTGGATATCCGTATGTAAAAGACTGAAACTGGATGTGCACCTTTCTCTCCTCACAAAGATTGATTCAAGATAGATAAAGGATTTAAATTTAAGGCATGAGATGATAAAAATCCTCAAAGAAAGAATTGAAAAAACACTGGAATATATTGGCCTGGGAAAAGACTTTATGAGGAAGACTGCCATGGCAATAGCAACAACTGCAACAATAAACAAATGGGACTTAATTAAACTGAAAAACTTCTGTACAACTAAGGAGACAACAACCAAAGCAAATAGACAACCTACCCAATGGGAAAGGATATTTGCACATTTTGAATCTGACAAAAGTTTACTATCCAGAATCTATACAGAACTTCAATTAATCTACAAGAAAAAAATCAATAATCTCATACATCAATGGAGAAGAGAGATGAATAGAATCTTCTCAAAAAATGACAGACAAATTGCCAAACACTTGAAAAAATGCTCATTGTCCTTAATTATTAGAGAAATGCAAATTAAAACCACCCTGAGATACCATCTAACCCCAGTGAGAATGGCCTATATTACAAAATCTCATGATTGCAGATGCTGACGTGGATGTGGGGAAAAACGAACACTTTCATAGTGCTGGTGGGACTGCAAATTAATACAACCTTTTTGGAAGGAAGTATGGAGAAAACTCATAGAACTCAACCTAGACCTCCTGTTTGATCCTTCAATCCTTTTGCTGGGCATCTATCCAGAAGAAAAAAAAAAAACTTTTATCATAAGGACATTTGTATGAGGCTGTTTATCACTGCCCAATTTTCAATTGATAAAGTGTGGAAACAGCCTAAATGTCCTTCAACCCAGGAGTGGATTGGTAAGCTATGGTATATGTATACAATGGAATATTACTTAGCCACCAAAAATAATGGAGACTTTGCAGCATTTGTAGTAACTTCGATGGAGGTGGAACATATTATTCTTAGTGAAATATCACAGTAATGGAGAAGCATGAATCCTATGTATTCATCTTTGATTTGAGGACAATTAATGACAATCAATGACACAGTGGGGCATGGGGGAAGGAGAGAGCAGACAGAGAAGGAGGGAGGGGGCGAAAACAAAAAAAAAGGAAAACAGTGACTAAATTTCACATAAATTGGATTCAATTTTGACCAAAGTACATTACTTAAATATTAATTTTTTAATTCAAGTTGTCAATATGTTGTTTAGGATATTGCATCCTCATCTATAAGTGAAACATGTTTGTAATTTCCCTTTATAACAATATATTTTCTCCAATTTCAATATCAGGTGTATCCAGATCAAGTAGAATGATATTGAAATATTTCTTC